>CAHIKZ030001768.1:2525000-2567500 GCA_903632075.3 Acanthosepion pharaonis | reverse complement strand
AAGAAATGTTAAAATTCGAGGAAGACATGACAAATATAGTCAGAAACTTGAAGTTCAAAAAACACTTGGACAATTGCCTACTTTGCCTACACGAAAAAGTAGCAATAATATCCCATACCCCACAAAAGAATTTACTAAACATAAGATCAGAAATAATTTCCAAATGTAGGCATGAAAATAAATACGTATTATCAGAATTTATACCAAACGGATAAAAAGAAAACAAAAAAAAAACAAAAAACACCACCACATAAACTACCATTGACCCAATGAACATGAATAGAGAAACCACTTATACCATAATGCCATCAATTATTCTCTAGTTCAAGCTACCATCATAAAAATTGCCTTTATTGTTATTATCATTCCACCACCATTACCAATCACTTCTACCACTTTAAATAACAATTTGCTACTAAAATTGTTATCATCATCAACCCCCACACCATTACTACCACGTCACAATTACTATTGCCGTATTAGTCCGCAATCGCCATTAACGTAAATTACACCACTCTCCTCCAGCAAAATTAATACCACCGCATAAAAACTAATAAGTATTACAAATTGGAATTTCTACCATTTACATATGCGCAAGCACCAAAAACAAGCAAATAACCGGCTTTAGAATAATAACAAAACGGTCTTAAAAATAAAAAATAATAGCAATTTTTACCTATCATAGTCTTACACAGACCCCATCATGCGTATATACGTGCGTGTGAGTAAATATTATTCAGCGAACAAAAATAGAAAACAGGTCTGCGCGTTGACAGCGCTACAATCAAAAAAATATTCGCTACACAATCCAACATTGAATACAGCAATCAAAAGCGTACGTATGTACACAGCGACACATATATACGTATATATGCCAAGTCCCATACTGTTCAAATAGGTTTATGTTTGTGTGAGTTCCGGTGGGTGAACGTGCGTGTGTGTATGTCTGCGTACGTCAGTGGGTCTAGGAGCGTGTATGTACGTTTGCATAAGTATGAGTGGCGTCACGACGACAATTTTTCGTCTCATTTCCATAAAAACACCAATATACGCAACCCTATATAAATCCAAAATTTAAAAAAGAATAATCTGTTTGTCTGACGATCGTAAATAGCGTGAAACCCAGTTTCACAAACTCACATCAATCCAACTAAATATGTTAGCTCTATCACTGATATTGAGCGCATTCCAATAAGTACCACGCATCTATAATATATAAATAATATATATAATAAATTGCATATATATATATATATATATATATATATACACATTTTACACACACACACACACACACACACCTGAATCGATACTTCAAATATACAAAACAACCATTCGCCCTTGCATGGAGTATTGCTGCCATATATGGGCTGGAGCACCTTCTGCTTACCTCGGAGTTCTTGACAAGATCCAGAGACGGATATGTAATCTAATTGGCCCTGATCTAGCGTCTTGTCTGCAGTCACTCTCTCACAGACGCGCCGTCGCCTCTCTCTGTCTTTTCTACAAATACTTCCATGGTAACTGCTCTGATGAGCTGCTCTCTCTGGTTCCCAGACTCCATGAATTCAAGCGCCCTACGAGGCTGGCATCCTGCTCACCCTTACACCGTAGAAACCTTCAAATATAGCCGTCTCTTCTACTCCAATAGCTTCATACCTCGCACCTCTCGCCAGTGGAACACCCTCCCCAATTACTGTTTCCCTGAAAGCTATAATCTCCAACTATTCAAATGTAATGTCAATCGACATCTCCAATTACCTTGATCTACCCACTATCCTTCTCCTCTTCCTTTCTCCTATCACTCTTATCTGTTCTCGCTCCAAATCTTCCGCAACCCCCTGCATCCTAGTGGCTTCACGCCTTGCTTGGGGCACAATGTTTAAAAATATATATATATATATATATATATATAGTTAGAATCCGTGGTTCAGTAATCCACGTGAATCCTATTAATATAAAATATTAAAACGGATCCACAAAAGAGATCTCGATATATTTATTACATAGCAGAGAAATGAATTACATAAATATTACAGAATATTTATTCGCTCCTCAGGATAATTTCCCTGGAGCTTGTCAATACTAAAACGTTTGATAGTAAAGGTTTTTTTTTTGGGGGGTAAATTAAAATTAAAAAAGGATAGAAAAAAGAAGAAAAAAAGAGAGAGGAAAACATAGGAAGAAACAACAAATAAGGGAAAAGACATTTAAAAGGGCAATAGAAAAAAAAACCAGAAACACTCAAGTAGAGAGGAGGAAACAGGAAGGCAGAACATATACAAGGCTAAAACTGATGAAGATTAACAATGTTAATCTTGTTCAAAATTGGAAAAATAAAATTGGAAAAAAATTAGGAAAAATAAGAAAATTTAAGAAAATACAATCATTAAATTAAGAAAAAAGATATATTTTTAAAATTGTAGATAAAAGAAAAAACAGAGTTTAATATTAAAACTATGATTTACTTTTAATATTAAAGAAAGGAATTTAAGGTTATAATAAAAAAAAAAAAAGACATTATTTGTATATAAACAAGAAAAATCTGAATATTAAAAATAAGATAAAGGAAGAAATTAAAATAAATAGATAAATAAAAATCCAAAAGAAAATTTTACAATATAAGGGGAAAATATTTTAAATATTAGGTTGGTGCAAAAATAATGACGTAATAATGTCGTTTTTGACATTAAAAAATACATCAAAAACGACATTATTACGTCATTATTTTTGCACCAACCTAATAGATTACTAAAAGGTAAAAACTAGATTAAACTTACGTATAAATTTAAAGATGATATAGATTAATTACGGATTAAAATATAATGGATTACATAGAATCATATATGTTAAAAATAATTATAGATTAAATTATAATAGATAAAACAGATTAAAATTAAATATAGATTATCTTATAAATTAAAATAGATAAAAGCATTAAGAGTACTTTTACGGAAGGAAACTTCAATAACAAATAGCTAAGGACACCCCCCAAAGAAAAACCAAAAACAGTCATTAAACAGTTAATTAAAAGTAAAATTATCTCATCAATATACTTGAAAGCACAGAACATATCAGATTAACAAAAGAGAAAGAAGAAGAAATTTTAAAATATATAGAGGAAAATATAAAAATAATTTTAAAAAAGTCTTATACGCTATGTCATATTATAAGATATGAAAAAAAATTTAAAAAATACTTCTAGGATAAGAAATATAGAAAAGAACTCTTTAAAAATTGTATGAGATATAGAAAACCTAGTTAATCAATTTTAAATAACTGAAAAGGGAAAATATAGAAAAATAACTTTTTAAATAAACCTTATCAAGTGGATGGGAATGAATTAATATAAAATCTATATAATTAAATAAATTAAACAAGTACCATATAATTATTATTAGTAGTAATCATTAAATTGAAGTAAACGTTTCTCAGGTTGTTTTAGATTTGTAGCATTTTAACTGATTTTTTTTAACCGTATGATAATTTTCAGTAAAACTCTGGTTATCCCCGTTTCGATTAATTCCAGAAGAAATATTTCGATATTTCCAAATGCTTTCCATCGTTGACCGGCTGCTAAAGTTGATATGACGACGCGTCAACTTTTGTTGTATTATTCAATGTCGAATTTTGTATAAGGCACCTTGTGAGGATCTAAATCACTTCTAATGGCCAAACAAACTAGCTTCGATAATATCTACATCACGTTGAGGTGGGAAGCACTAAAAATGAAATGAAATGTAAATATAATAATGCTTACAAAAATTGCTTTAGTCAAATGTATTTGGCCGCATATTTCTCTCTGTCTCCAGGAGTCAGTGTTCGAGCACTGGAAAAAATCGAATTATAATGTTACCGCTAGACAATATTCAAACATCTAATTTGCCGTTTCTATTCTTTATTGTACCAGAATAATCTAAGCTTAGTAAAAAGAGATATTTAATTAATTAAAAGGATGCGGAGGAAAATTGATAAAATCAAATAATTTTGGTGACGCATCTCATATGGAGTAAGTAAAAAATGGGATAAATTTAATTTAAATTAAGCTATGTAGTAAACAGCTAGAACTTAACAACATGACTACAATAATGAATGACATCATCTGGGATGAGTCGATGTTGAGGTGAACTATATCAACTCAAATTCTCAGTAGTAAGATGTGTAATAATTTCTATATTACTGAAGTGATAAGAAGTGTTTTGCTTTAATGATTTAACTCCATGATTAAAATTATATGATGGTTGTTTTTTGTTGCATTTCTGTTTTTGTTTAACTCTACGGTTAGCTGAAAAAAATTCTGTTTTTTATTACCATTTTTTGTCTTCGCAAACATTTCTTCGCTTGATGGGTTATCAGGGAATCGGCGGTCGATGGATCGTGTGCTTTGTTTTATCATAATAGTTGGTTGATTGGAAGAAATTTTATGTAAAGTAGGCTGCAATTTCCTTTTCTGAACGGTTGCTACATGTCTTGGGAGCTTGAAACTTAAATCTAAAAAGTCTACATCTTTGTTCTAATGTCAATTTTTCATTGGAAATGTTTAAAATTTTAACTTTCATTTTACCTGTTTTTGCCTGTTGCGTATTTCCTGATGCTGAATTTTTAGTTTATTAGCCGATTGTCTCTGTACAAACCTATATCTTTTTTGGTAACTTTTCTAGGTCGTTTGTATATCATATATTTCGTAATAGTTCCTTGGATCCGTCATAACTTCCGATGACTACATTAAATTTTTTCTCTGTTCCCTTTTTGAACCATAAGTTTTCGTTTTTGAATAGTGGCAGTTTTTCGCTTCTGTAAATATTTTAGTTGATTTCTTGTGATTTTTGTGCATTCGTTGATAAGAATGAAAAAAAAATCTTCGATATCAATTTGGCCGATGCACAGTTATTTATAACTTTTGTATTATGGAATCAGTCTATTCCGGATTTTATGCTTTTTTGCATTGATTTATACCTAAATTTGTTCTTAATTCATATTTTATTTTTTCTAATCTAATTTTACTTTGTTTACATCCGTCGTGTTTGTCTGCAAACTTGGTCTGGTCTTAATTTTCTTTGTGGTTTTTTTAATATGATGTTTTTTGTGAGATAGTTGTTTATGTCATCTAGTTTTGTTTGAACTATTTGTATTCGTGGTTTATTTCATGTTCAGTTATTTTAAGATCTTTTCTCTGTGTTTTGGTCATGTTTCCTCTTGCTTGGAGTATATATATATATATATATATATATATATATATACATATATATATATATATATATATATATAATTTTATTTTTTTGGGATAAGAGTAGAGATAAATTTCATATGGATTTATACTACATTTGTTCGCATTTTACACACACACACACACAGAAGGTGCTTTGATTTAGTTTTTTATAGAATTTCTTATGTGATCTAATCATTTTTTTTTATTTCAGATGATAAATTATATAAAAATTGTCCGAATGTTGTTTTATCCGAGCGCTTTCGGCTATATATCTATCCATTTTCAAGTTTGAAATATATAAACAAGAAATAGTTTTGTTGTATGTATGTATTTATATAATGTTTTCATTTACAAAACACGGTGAAGATATGTCCATTCTCATGGCTGATATTATTGAGTTGTTTTTTTTTTTTTTTTACTAATAATGCTTCCATTATTTTTAACCTTTTAACCTAATGTAGATGATGCTATTATATTTGTATTGTCAACAAGTATGTTAAGAATAGGGTCCAGTAGGTCTCCATGAATATTTAAATGTAATCTAATTGAGCTATGGTCAGAAAGGTGTAGAGTGAGTCTTCGTGTTAAAGATGTTGTAGTATGGCCAATATAATTATTTACGAATTTTGATTGACCAGGAATACAATTCCTTAATGACATTTAAATTCATAAATACACACACACACACACACACACACACATATATATATATATATATATATATATATATATATATATATATATATATATATATATATATCAGTATTTAATTTAGGATAAGATTAGAGATAAATTTATTTCATATGGAATTATAATAAATTTGTTCTCATTTTTTTCTGTACATATATATATATATATATATATATATATATATATATATATATATATATATATATATATATGATATAAATATATGGATATACATCCGACAGTATGAAGAAAATATACGGAAAAAAATAAACAAAAATCCTTATATACAAATATGCTGTTTTAATGTTAATATGTCACCGTCGGACGTTTCGGTCTAATAAACCATCTTAAGGACATATTCATTGTCATGTTGAATTGATAATGTTAATTATATTTTATGAATATGTCCTGAAGATGGTTTATTAGACCGAAATTTCCGACGTTGAATATTAACATTAAAAATAGCATAGTTGTATATATAAGATTTTTTTTTATTTTTCCGTATATTTTCTTATATATATATATATATATATATATATATATATATATATATATATATATATATATATATATATTGATGCCAAGACCACGACAATCTGGTGTTCAAACGGCTCTGCGATTATCAGGTCCAGTCAAGTTAGTTATATTCACTGTTGGGAAAACGCATGAAGACACATTTTCCAATTTATCAATAAATCACTATTATATAAATCAAATTATTAGAATCTAAATTGTTGGAAAATAAACCCTAAAAAATACAAAAATCAGTCAATCAATCTTGTCATTTTAACATTTACCGGCGGGAACGTAGATGTTAAGTTAGGTACTTCCACGAAATGTAAACAAAAAGAGCATAGCATGATGAAAAAGAAATTTCATCGTCTAATGTTCATATTATTATTAAAGAGAAAAGATCAAAGTATTTTGGGAGTATTCTTTTACATTTTTTAATCGTTCCTCGCACGTCTGAAATTTTCGTTAAAAATATTATTTTTCTTTGTCAAAAAAAATGGACAGATAATCCATCATTTTCAATCATTTTTTTCCATTTTATAAAAAAGATGAAAATCTGAATTTGATATTCTTTTAAAAATCAATTATCATTTTTTCAAAACTTATTTTAATAGAATCAGAAATTATAATGTTTATTTAAAATATTTTGAACCAAGATTAACTTAGCTTCTGCGCGGAAGAAATATAATTTGAAAATAAAACAAAGCAGGTCATAAACTTTCGCGTCATTTGACAGGTGACGAAAGACAGATTCATGACGTTTAGATAACTTACGGGAGGATAATTCTTTCTACGGATGGAAGGAAGTGAAATTATTTAGATTTAAGTGAACAAATTATTTACCTCGTTACTTTTAAGGAAAACTTTCAGCGCTCTAATTTTTTAATTTTTTTTTTTTTTAGCTTTCATCTTTACGTTTACGATGCTTTATGGAAAATATAAAGAAATTAAAAAATAAGACTGTTAAAAGTGAGATTAAATTTCATAAGAAAAAGGTATCTAATTAATTTATAGGTACCTTTTCTTATGAAATTTTATCAAAGATGTACATAAATACTATAATTTTATGTACATTTATTACATTTTACTGTGTTATTTGTATTTCCATTCATTTTATTATTAATTTTGATATTTCATTTATGGAAAAATGTCATAACTGAGATTAATATAAAAATAAGATCATATAAATTAAAGTTTAGCAGTAGTTAAATTTCATAAGATGATACTAATTCTTATAGGTACCCTTCTCAGTTGAAATTGAAAACTCAAATTAACTTCTCCATACGTGTTTCGCAAAAGTAAAGGCCTTAACAGCGGAGAACAATGCTGAACTCAAATAATGCAACTAAATTGTATTCTGGTTGGTCTTCCGTACTTTATAATTACTGTCCGATTATAAACACAAAAATTACATTTCTTAATTACTTCGGATCTTCTGATTGGTCCAAATGATACAATTTTCAAAGCGCTCGACAATGACAATCTCATACGGACACTTTGAAAGGTTGACGTTGCTTTTAACTAATGTTATAATATTTTTAAAAAAAGTAATGTAAACATCTATTATAATTAAAGAAATAGCAAATAATTGTATTAAAAATTGAATTTTCATTGAAAAAAGTTTTTGCTTTCAGAAAATATTGTCCATATTCATAAAAACAACTCAAAACAAATAAAAGCATTTGAAATTAAATAATATATTTGTTTCATTGAGTTTTGTATGTTACAATTCAGAGCTGATTTTCAGGTACGTGGGATCCAATTTAAAAAAAAATATGATTTGCATTCTTCAAAGCCTTGTACTTTTAACTATTGTAATCACTAAACCCGATGCGCTCGAATTTCTAGAGTTTTTCATAAAATTATTTATGGGTGTGTTAATAAATATAAAAAAATATTTCTGCCATGACTTTGATAAAAAAAAAACATATTTATAATAATTTCTATCATCTGTGAATAGTTTCTTAAAATTTCATTAACATCTGACAATTATTTTTATTTTTGCAAGATTTTCCAAATTAATGTGTGTAATACAAAAATAAAACGCGCTAAAAAATATCTATGTTATTTACTACCCCATGTTGCAACAAAGAGAAACAAGGTTTTTAATCAAAATTTAGAATGTTCTAAAAAAAGAAGGAAAAATTTTAAAAAATAATTAAAAAAATCTTTGGTCAATCCTCTTCATAAAAACATAAGCATTTAGACGATAAAATTTTGTTTTCTTAAAGTTTGGCGTCTTTTTCATCAGACTGTGCTCTATTTTTTAGCGATTTCGTGGAGTTACTTATGTTAAGTGAATACTTTTATCTTGTTTATTTACCCTTTTCCTCTCATGTACGATATCTCCTCAAAATTATCGAAATCATTGTGTTGTGGTGAGTGCTATTTGCTTTTGAATCTATAGTACTCTGAATTCAGAACCTTTTGTGGTTGTGGCAGGGCACATAATTGAAATTTTAACAAAGGTTAGCTCAGCTTAGTTGCAGTATAAAGCAGAAGTTGGTTCTTTCGGTGATGCTTCGAAAGGAGTAAACTTGCTGAAGATGAGAAATCACATCGATTTGCAGTGTGCCTTCAAGTCAAATCAGGTCTGATGACGTTGACTAATTGATAATTGATTGGTATATATTGTGAGTGTGTCAGTATAGAGAGATTTCGAAGTTGCTGTATCGTATCATTAAATTTCTGTTTTTCTGAATTGGAAAACATGAAGTAAAACTGGAAGACAATCTCATTCTGTTTGTAAAAGGTAACTGGGAAATAAAGTATCGAACACACTTCTTTCTTTTCTTTCGCACGATAACTAGATTTTATTTTTCATCTTGTTTACAGTGAATACATCTTGTCCTACTGAACTAGATTGATGGATCTATTTGAATTTCAAATTCTCAAAGATTATTGGTCTAAAATTTTCTCTAACAAAATTTAGTTAGGTTTTGATTTACAAGGTTACTTCTACTCAATTCTAAGTCTTTTGCACAATTCAGACAAGATTAATCTTTCCATCCAGTCATATTTAAGGTATGCTATATTTATGTGTAAATGCTCTTAATACATATAGAGCGAATATAAATATGAGTAGACACAGCGATCAACACTGAATGGAGACAGTCTGTTTTACGCTTGAACTCAATCTTTTGGCATGATAGTTGTATTCATGTAAAGACGAGAAAGCACTTTGAATTGCAATGTGCCTTCAAGCCACAACAGCTCTGATAAATCTATAGTTGTCTTTTGGTGTGGGAGTTGTGTTATATTCCCCCCTCTCTCTCTCTCTCTCTTTCTTTTATTTCTCTATCTCACACACACATACACAAACACACACATATATAGAAGTGGGTGCTGAAAAGTTGTGGAAAAACTAAAATCTGATGCTTATTTTCTCTTGAATTGGAAAGTTGACCGGACTTGTAAATATCTTATATTCTATTATGTTGACCTACGGAGTCAGAGGAACGTGCTAACAGTATGAGAAATATTTTTAACCTTCTCGGCAGTAACCTATAACTTCTAGGCCTTCGCACTTATAGCTGCTGGAAAAATAGTATCTGACGTGAAAGTACGTCATGAATCAGTGAATGCATCAACGTGGAAAGTATTTGTAACTATTTATATTTATTAGTGGTTTACGAACTGTGGACGGAAACAGAATTAAACTGTTAATATCATCAATGATGAAAGCTAGATGTTCCGTACAGATTCTATAATTGTCAAGCACTAAAAAGAAGAGCACAGTGAAAATGAATAAACAATGATAGTAAGTACGTAGAAAAATTGTTCAATCGAAATGTATTATCGTGCTTCCACTATCTGTTTTTGTTTCCATGAAAATAAATAAGTGGCATACCATTCGGAGCCTCTTAAGCCTAATCCGACCATGACACTAATAGTGCTTAATTCCAGGGGTGTTATACAGAAGTTCAGTAAACAAAAATAATTTCTGTAAATCTAGAACATCCCTGAAATAAAATCCTATTAGATGTGGGTCAACCAATCAGAACCCATTGAGATATGCAACCACTCTCTAAATAAAATTATAGATATTATATATTGGTAGAAAAATGAATATTTATTGTATTAAAATCAAATCTAGATCTATGTGTTGAAGAATAAAATATAAAATCATATTATCGATAGTGGAGCTATAAGAAAATGCATATTTTATGTTATGATTGTAGTGGAATACAAAGTAACCGCCGTGCAACTTTGTGCACCACTATCTCCCTTGCACAGAATCTTTACATGTGGTAAACTTAGAAGCATTGATATCGTGCATTTAACGATGGAACCATACAGCTTATGAATGTGCCCAACGCAGAAGAAAACATAATCGTCATGTGATAAAATTGTCTTAATATAATACACAATATACAATTTAAGCGAAATTCTACATATATGTGTCGATTTTGGATACTTGGCTCTCCTCGTTTGTTTTTTCGTTCATATTCAAGTGATGAGGCGAGAAAAAGACAGTAACACTTAAGAGAAAATAACACAAGAGCCTATTACTGAAATAGTAATTTCACCCCCTAAATCCGCGTGTTACTTTTTACCCCGTGTTACTTTGTACCCCGCTTTAACCCCCCATATATATATATATATATAATTATTTATTTAAATATATTTTTTTTTGAATTTCGCTTGAAGATGGAACAGAGCTTATTTTAACTCAATTTAATTTAAATAATTATATTGAAGTTTTCGGCTCTTGTTTCGAAACACGGGACTTCTTATGTCGCGATTTGGAATCATATTTTTAAATAAATAATTATATTTATGCTCTACTTTTGTATCGAGCACTATTTTTAAAAATAATAACTAAAATACTAAGGGACTTTGGATTATTTACCTAACCAGTTCCTTCCTATTTTCTGTATATTTTCACATATATATATATATATATAGTTGGGGGAAACAAATATTCGTCCACATACAATTTTTTTTATTTATTATATTTCCAACTAATGAATAAACATATCTTTCCTTTAATTAACTGTACACAGATACATAATAACTAAATAGATAGAAAAATATTTCATAGAAATAAATTCCATTTATCCACTTTAATAGGTGGTAAAAAGTATTCGTACAATGCAAAAAAAGAATATTTAATCTTTATTTAATACTTTGTAGAATAGCCATTATTCACTTCTACAGCAACCAACACTTTTCTTGTAGTTCTCAATTAATGATTTGCAAACTTTACCTGGTATTTTGTTCCTTCCTTCGCATATTCTTCGTAGATATTGCAGTGTGCTTAGGATCATTATCTTGTTAGAAGATCTATTCAGGAGGAAGTTCAAGATTTTCAAGTGAAAACATTACATTTGCTTCCAAAATATTTTGATATCATGCGGCATTCATTTTACTATCTGTTGCTGAGATTTTTACACTACCCTTTGCAGGAAATCGTCCGCAAACCATGTTTCAAACCATGTTGCTGCCATCACTAAATTTCACCGCTGGAACTGTGTTCATTTGTTTGAAGGCATCGCCATCTTTCCTCCATACATGATTTCTAGAATGACGTCCAAACAACTCAATTTTGGTTTCGTCGGTTCATAATACTCTTTTCCAATACGATTTCCCTTCAACCTGACATCTCTGTGTCTTTTTAATAGGAGTGGAGTTTTCTGAGGGGGCTTGATTTATTATTTTCTGATGAAAGCAAATAAACCTGTAACACTTGACAAGTAACCATTGGAATTTGTTTAATTTGACGCATTCATTTCCTCGAAGATCTTGAAGAAATCTTCCGTGGAGCAACTGTTCTTTGGTTTTCAACAGTTTTCAGTTTTAATACCTTGCAATGAATGAACTAATGGTAGTAAATGTAATAATCAGTTAGTCTGAGATTTTCCTGTAACTTTTACATTCATTCCAGAGCTTAAAATTCAGTTCATTTTGCGAATTTATCACTTCTTTATCTCTTGCTATGATGAAAACCTTCTTGCACGAATATTAATTACAGAATGTTCTGTTTGTATTTTTAGGCTAAAAATAACTACTGATAAAATAATTGAAACATTCTACAATATTCCATTTTAAAAGCCTAGAGTATTAAAGCAATTTAAAAGTTTTGAAATTTGAAATTTGTATTGAACAAAAATTTTTCACCCATTAAAATGAATTTCTTTCGGAAAATAGATTTTTCAAGTCCAGTAAATGATATCGCTCTTTTGAGTATTCATGGGGAATTCCTCCATGACGTTTTCTATGTGACAGTATGGAATTACAGTATCTTATGTCATTATGTGATACTAATTTTAATTGTTGTTGTTGTTGAAAGTCTTCAAATGGTGTGGTTTCTGTTATCCGGTACAGTTCTTTTGTTTCTGATTCTATAGCGCATGTTCACAAGGTTCAAAGCAGGATTATCTTTGCTAAGACCCAGAAAAATAATATGTATGTAGGGATATATCATATTGTTTCTTCTGACACTATTTGAGAACATATAAACATATACAGTCAGATATATCTATGTATCCGCGAAAAGGAAATTTGGATCATAGACACGCGTCTTTGTATGTCGGTGTCTCTCTCCTTTTGTGTATGCGTGTGGAGGGCGCTGTCTCTGTGTGTGTTTAAAGTGTTGCAACTGTACATTGGACATTAGCCACCTAAAGCTGTGCCTTTGCTAACATGGCCTGCACTCTGTCTGCGGTTTGCGATTAATCTCTTCTTATGGTTTGCAAGAATAACTCAGATCTGCAGAATACAAGATTAGATATTAATTTCCGGTCAAGATCATTGTATTACCTAAGATATTCAATTTGGCTGATTGGACCGCGTCCAATGGCTGCAGTCGGTTCAAACATATTCAAGGTTAGACACTATGTCTTCCCAATCGAGATGCGTCCGTGTGGATCTTTGTGAAACATGGCACTGAGAGGACGACTTGTAATCATGAAATTTGTGAAGAAAAGAAAAGTTAATGACGTTCGCCTAACTCTTTATTCTGCTTGTGTCAAATCAACGTTTAGACTTTAACCTGACGCCAGTGGAAAAAGAAAACAAAACAAAAAGGTGACGTTTATTTTTTTTCAAATTTTTTGTATACTTTCTTCTATTGTATTGATTATCGTATTTACTCATATAAAAGTCGACTTCAAGAAAAATTGTCGTTCCTAATCTTAACCGAAGCGCATTTTTCCTAAAAATACACAGAACATTCCATCGTAATTTTTTTTTAAAATATCTTTTTTCTTTTGGTAAATAAAATAAATTATATAAACGCTAGTTTGGCTAATTACATTTTACCTTAATATATCGTTCCGGCTTTGGATTAAATTAACGTAAATGATAATTAATCAGATTGATATTTAATTTAGTTTAATTTAATTTAAGAAGAGGTGTAAAGAATTGAAACATGTACTGGTTATCAACTCGGAAAGTGGCATTCTGACTAAGCCTGTTGTGTTCGCTTCACATTAATTCTCTTGGAAAAGGTTTGAATTAATTTTACGCCAGCAGTGGCTTAAATAGGAGAGTAGACTGTAAAACTTTGAATTCGAGCACAGTAAATAATTGTCTTGGTAGGGCATCCAGTCTAAGAAGAAGGACAACCCTCCTTTCGAATGCAACGGAAAGAGGGATAGGTTCCATCAGACCATCTTGCCCTAAATATATACACTAATGTTACAACTGCACTATATGTGGTGCCTGAAAGCAATCAGGATTGGGATCCTTCGTTGACAGATGTTGAAACAGAAAAAATAAATTCGACGCATTAAAAAAATAAGTTCAGCTTAACATATTAAGCAATAGCAGAACATTCTAGAAGGTGTTGTGGTTGATTAAACTGGCTTTCGGTTAAAACACCCAGTATAGAAAACCAAACTAGGGATATTCCATCATGCCCAAGCGGACCCTGAATTTTACCCCATCACAATTTACGGATGATTACGCCTTAAGCTCAACCAAGTCCTCAAATAGAACTTGTGCGTACGATCTGTCGCTAAAGACACTGAAAAAAAATCGGTTCGCTGTATCGCTCTAGGAAATAGCTGACTCCTTCTATTAACCTCTACATTTAAAAGACCGAAAGGCTGAAAGTGGAGTACTGCTCCTATATATGGTCAGGGGCAGACCAGTTCTCACTTTCCAGGTTTGATAGAGTCCAAAAGTGTTTCCGCGTCCTTGTGTATGAGGAATTATTTGCATCCTAAAACCCATATCCCACTGACAAATCGTGGCAGAACTCTAGCTTTTCTATAGCTATTTCCTTGGAAAGCGTTCAGATGAACTACATTCCTTCATACCACCTGTTCTGATATTCACGGCAAAGGTTCAAAATGCCATGGAAATTATAGCGAACCATCCTAATTCCCTTAGTGTTTCGTTTTTGAGAAGCAATTTCCACTCCAAAAGCTTCTTCCGACGAATCAATACTTTGAGGAACGGACTCCCAAGATGATGCTTACCCGATTACTACAATATTAACCAGTTCAAGCCTAGGGTTAATCGTTATCGTCCCCATATGTCCCTATAAACTGTACCTCCTAACCCTTAATCTGTAACACTCTAACTCGAGTGGCTCTTTGGCCTTGTACAGGTTGAACTTTATTATAAAATGAAAAAATTATCCGATGAAAATACGTGAATTATCACAGGTTCAATGTATGCGGTATGCTTCTTTGGACACTGTAGGTCTTATTATAGTAGATGGGAGTTTTATTGTAAAATAAAATAATATAGAATAAGAAAATTTTATTGCAAATGGTAATTAATATAGAAAATGGGAGTTTTATTGCAAAACATAATATGAGAATATCGGAATGGTATTGCAAATATTAGCATAGAATATGGGAATTTTATTGCAAAAAAATGAATATAGAATATGAGTTTTATTACAAAAGTAATAATGTAGAATATGGGAATTTTATTGCCAAAAAGTTATTTCATGGAGAACTTTCTTTTCTAAAGAAATGTTTCTGTCCTAATGAAAGAAAGGTATTTCTTTCCGAAACAATTTATTTTCTTCCCTCAAGAATAAAAAACTATATATAATTAAAGATGAGGAAACGATTTGCTGATGAAAGGGAATGCGCAAAATATGACAGTGGTCGAAAAATATCATCGAACGCAAAGTGGAAAATACGTAGGGAGGATTGACTTCATTCCCCGTCAAGGAAACGCGAAATATTAGAGCAAATTAAATTAAGGTACACGCTATTTCGCCATGTGGACGTTTAAATAAAAAAAAAAAAATGATACATTATTTTTTTTTAATTCAGAATAGTTCAGAGTTAAATAAGAGAGATCATAATGCTTTCTTGGGCTAAGACACATTGTCCATAATTTATTTTTATATTTTGATGTTTA
Organism: Acanthosepion pharaonis; assembly: GCA_903632075.3. Lineage (NCBI taxonomy): Eukaryota > Metazoa > Mollusca > Cephalopoda > Sepiida > Sepiidae > Acanthosepion > Acanthosepion pharaonis. The sequence goes on along the minus strand of CAHIKZ030001768.1, from coordinate 2,551,761 downwards.
TTTTTTTTTTCTTGAAAACAGCTGCTAAATTATTAAAAGTTACCAGAAGCCATCAAGGATATATCACTTAAAAAGCTACAGTGAAAACAGCAACTCTAGTAAAGAAGAAAACATGATTTCATTATTTTATACACAGCAATAATCTCTAATTCCTTCTCTGTAGAGAAACAACAGAGCATTAAAATCCATTGTCGTATTACATGTATTATCTGCTCACATCACATACATTTATCTGCGTGGTCTTTCTCACGATCGAGTGATTCTCTCTGTCGTTTATATTAGACATCATCTGAGAAAGATAGTAGAACATCTACCGTTTGACATGATATAGCATAAAAAATTTGAATTTTAACTTTGAATATCATGATCATTATCCTCATCATCATAAATCTTATGACATGGTGAGGTCGTAGGGTCGCCGCTCATCTGAGCATTAGACCAATTCACTCCAAATATCAGGGTTCAAAAGTGAAGAGGTATTCATACAATTGTAGCGAGTCTTGAGCAGCTGCAGGATCTCATCCTAATCGAGATCAAACTACAGCCGATGTCCTCCAATTGGAAGGTTTGCCTTGGTCAAGGACATTTATGCTGATTCCATCGTACTTAGGAAGCCTAGCGACAACCGATGGCGCGTCATCTATGCACTGACTACATACATAGTTATGGGATGTAATTTACCAGATAGTGCTAGAAGGCCGTTTCTTCTGTTAGAAATTTCATCCGCCCTTTAAAAGATGTTCTTTTTAATCATGCTGGGTGTCTAACCATTCTCCGTATCAGTAAAGCATACTGATGGGTCAACCGGTTTAGGTGCAGATGACCTAACCATAGAGCAGGTAGTATTGGCTGCATTGTACGAATAGCCCATTTTTTTTCGATATAGCTTGCTTATTTGTTTTTTTTTTATTTACCAAGCTTTAAGCTGACTTTAAGGTGACGACTGAACTCTTTACTTACTCTACGGCGGTAGCCTGTTCACATTTCACTGTCCATATTTAAGGATATCTCGTCTAGTTCTTATTTTTAGTACTCAGTTATTGTTTTGCTCTGTTTCGACATAAACTTGATGAAGACCGGAGGGCATAACGGTCGAAACGTTTTCAGAAGAACAACAACAAAGTCTGTATGTCAGTCAGTCAGTCAGTTATGTGTCATGCGTGATACACGCTTAGGCGGTCATGTCACTTTCGATACATAACTGACGAGGCAGATTTCTTTTCCGCAGTAGGTTGCCATTTCTTTCTGTGGTAGACCAGTTGCCATACAAGGCTATAGAACCCGATCTGTCCTGCTATTTACCCATAGCTGGGGGTAGAAGAAAAGGAATCATACCTTTCCCAAGGGTATTAGCACGTAAATGAATGTAAAATTCGATTGGAATTCGAATTCGGCTCTCCGATTCCTCAATCCCTATATATACAGTATAAATAATAACTCATCTACCAGAAATTCTGAATGAAATCTATTCAATTCCAAGAAAATGAACACAAAATCACATAACTGATTTCATACAGATACTAAAACTTTATTCAAATAGCAATAGATTGAATTTTAAAAATCCATTCAGATCATATCGAATCAAAATTATGTTTTAGCCGTGAAACGTTCTGTCTTAACATGTTGTTTTAAAAAATGAATTAAAAGATATTGTGGAGAAAGTAACATTTCGATGTGGCTCTTATGAGCAATATTCATTTGAAAAGAAGCAACCACTTACAATTCTTGTGCAAAAATACAAAAGTGAATATGGTCAGGAATGGAAGTGATTCAAAGGTAAAACACATTAGGATGCTCATCGAAAAAGACGTGTTACTGATACACTAAAACAAATATATCTTGCCAAAATCAGTTCGCTATTTTACTCCAACTTGGTTACAGCTAAAATCAATGACAGACTTATTATTTACGCTAAAAGATTTCGACATTATTCATGCCTTTTTGCAATCAGTTCACGTCTAGACTCAACAACCCACAGCGATCAAGTAAAGAATAACAGAAGGACATTAGAAACAGACTTTGTAAGTTTATTTATTAGCGGTAAAAAAAAAAGTTTGATAGGAAAATTGTTTTAACTTTCAATAAATGATTCGCTGTATATTTACAGACCATTCCTTCAAATAAACTAAGATCTATACTAATTTTCTCCCCTCTTCATACTTTTCTATTTTCCCCGGTTATTCCAACCAACTCTTCTGCAAGAGCATGAAGTCATTTCCATCACCCTGCCTTCCTTGTGCCGGCGGCTTTGACAAACCCACACTGTTTTTGGCCTGATGTATCAAAATTCGGATGATGAGTTTTGTTATGTGGCTCATTAGGCTGAAGGTCCGCTGAATTTCACATTCGTTTGCGCCTTAGATAGTGCTGTGAAAATAGATCTTCCGGTATATCCCCACTGTTGTAGATTTCATTTAATATTTCTGTGATCTTGTCTATGCCGAAGTCGTCTAAGACTTGCAGTATCTCTATTTCAATCCCACCTGGCCCTTCCACTTTGTTTCTATTCAATTTTTCCAGTGCAGCTTCCGCATTGTTTTTTTTTGTTTTTTTTATATTTCCGGTCCCTTGATATTTCTCTGTATTTCCAACTGTTCTCTTTCGCCTAACTATATAAAACATTTTTCCGAAGTGCTTCTTTATCGTATATACAAATCGTCACTAATTACATGCACTCGGTCTGTCTGGAGACCAGGTATGCTATTCCCCCCTCTTGAAATTGTTGTGATTGGGAGGAGTAAGGTAGAGGGTACAACAATTGTGTTTCGAAGTAGAGGAGCTAAAATACTTCCTTCTTTTCTCTTACACTTTTGCTAAAGACAAACATACATTTGTTATACATTTTGCTGTTCTGATACTAATTTTCACTACTCTTGCTAGCCAAACTTTTCTTCGGCCTGAGGATAGTCTTGGAACGACAGACTTGATTCACTTATATGCTATTTTCTTCTTTCTCTCATCTTCCGGTTGGGTGATCGCTAGTTGTTTTTGGAGAACGGAGATGAAAAACATCAGCAAAAGGGATTTTTAACTATTGATTGTATTAAACACCTCGACTTGTACTTTTTTTTTAACTAGACAGTGCGGTTCGCTCTATCACTACCACTGGGGAACAAGTTCCCCGAGACACGAAAATAACACGTCTGCATTCTTCGATGTGTAAAACCTAACTCACCGAAATAACTATCTCTCTTTTTTCCACCATTAATTTCCTATAGTTACTGTTACTGCTTATCTGCCTCTGTGTGCCCAAACCTCAGCGCGCACCATAGCCATCTCCTCCCGCCCTAGGCTCCCCCAACAGGAGGGGGAAACACACTCGTTCAGCGCCTCCTAACTAGTCCATTGTTGGTTCTACCGTGGTTAAAAGTGTTTCTCATCCCTTAGTCGCTATCTCAAATTGGCACCCCACAATCCATTTGACCAATTTTAGTAGTTCATTGGGGGTCCCCAAAACTTGGCCCCTGGAATATCTTGGTGTATAATTATTCCATATAAATACTTCATGATTCACAGGCTTCCATTCTACTTCGCATAAATCATTGGATCCCTAACTAAATCGGTAGGTTTTACCATTTCAACCCCAGGACACTGACTCAAACACATTCGGGAATCCGAAACCATGAAAGCCGAATCTACTTACTTCCACAATAATTAGCTAACTTACTTTTTCCACAAAAAATTAATTCTCAAAATTCACCAATTAATAACTTTATTAACCAACCAATGAAGGCAAAAGTACACACACATGGCTCTTAAAATTAAAAAAAATCCACATTCTGTTACAAAAAGGAAAAAAAAAACAAAAAAAAAAAGAATCATTTGTCAGTTAATTGCAATTAACAAAATAATATAAAATTTAAAACATTTGAATGAACGCAAAACCATAGTCACAAAAACTTTCAACTTATTAACAGTTCACAGAAATTATAGCAGGGATGCCCTATCACAAAATGCCGTCAGTTTTTCTTCTCTCCATCAAATTATCCATTGCGTTCAAAAGACTGCCAGTCATATAAAATTTGGATGCACCCAAAATCATTAAACGTCCCAATTAAACAATAGATTTCCACACATGGTCTAAACTTTTGTAAAAAGACAAAACACACAAAATTAATCTCTTATTAAATTGTTTTATGAAAATTGACATTGTCACATTTGTGTGCATGCGTGAGTGTGGGTGTTCATTGTCCTTTTCTTCTTTCTTTTCCCTGCTTGCTCTTTTTTTTTCTATTGTCTGTCCTTTAAAAAATGCCGTCAATGTTTCTTTTCCTCATTTTTTAATCATTACTTCCTATTTTGGTTTGTTACTTAGATCTGTGTGTGTGTGTGTGTGTGTGTGTGTGTGTGTGTGTGTGTGTGTGTGTGTGTGTGTGTGTGGCAGTAGAAAAAAGTAATATGATCGTACTTACAGATTGTTCAATGTGTCGAGACTATTTTTTTTTTAATATTACATTTTTTTCCATGTTTTTCAGTCCTCCATCGAAATCTTCTCCGAAATTTTCCACGTTGTGCTTCAACCATACTTCTCGGTTTCCGTACACGAAATTTAAACGACGCGTAAACCTTAACTCACTGAAAAAACACTAACTCTAACATTCCCACATTCGGCTAAGCCAATCAAAATAGACATCCATATTTTGTCTACCATCCAACCTTAAAGGTAAGCCACAGAAGATCTGAGCCAAATTACACTGTCACTAAAAATAATTAACTGAAACTATTATTTAAAAAAATGCCTGACCTAACGGTTGACGAATCTTTACTTATATATATTATTTGTTTATTGCATATTTCCAGCAGAGTACTGCCGGCATGCTCTGACTTCCAAAAGATTCTCTAGTTAACTACTTCGCCCGAGGAATGCATTCAGTATTTCGATAAGCTCTCGGATATGTACTCTGTAGTTCGAAAAGCAATCAAAATGCGTCCAGTATTCCGAATATTCTGGGATATGTATTCAGTAATTCGAGACGCCATCTGAATGCGTTTAGCATTTCGAAAAACTCTCGGAATGTATTCGGGTGTTCAAAAAGTCATCGATAAGCTCTAAAATAATAATAATTATTATTATTACAAATCTATATCATGTATGTAATGAAGTCCTCATCAATACTAGAAAGTGACTTAGCAAGTAGTTGAGGAACCTATTTTCCTGAAAATACTTTTTAGAGAAAGATTTTTTTTAAATTTCGATTGACATTAACGCTAACATTTCAGTCAAAGAAGGAGAAAACATTTAATATTAGTACTCCCTTTACTAATAGTAAATATATATGCCTTGTCATGAAATAGAGCTTCGCAAGTTGCAGATAATTATTGCCTTGTTGTGTCCGAAATCAGTCAATTACCTTAACTTCTATCCATATACGGTGAACCCAATGACTAACAGTAATTCTGCAATGATTCCGTCCCCATTGTCTGGTCAACCATTTTCGATGACAAAATAACCATATAATATAAATATAACATGTTGGTGTCTCATTGTAAAGTACAGAATTATAAACTCGCTCTACAGACCAATTCAGCTGCAGTGAGTTCTGGGTACGCCATATTGAGAGCTTCCGTTTCTATCATTGTTTCCCTTTCTCCATCTTGCCTTCAATACGTGCTGTGAGTGTCAAATTATCCAAGCTCACTTTTTCATTATGTATCACAGACGTTTCAACTGTTACCATCTGATTTCAAATATGTCTCCTTTTTGTTTCTGTTTTCCTTTAAACTAACTTCTCACTCATATGTTCAGTCTATGGTCTTCACAGCATCCTTATGTAAAACCACATTTGATTTGTCTCAAGTCTCTTCTTCATCTATGTGAAGATTGTCCAGCAAAGCATCATAAACCAAATAGAAATGTTACGTCTTATATATATGTTTATTTTACATGCGATGTCCCGTCAGGACATAGGCGATCATGGCTCTCTACATATTCCTTTACTGTATAATCTGTGTTTTAGAATGACTTCTTGGGAAAGTAGAGTAATTGCTATTGCCACCTCCAAGTCTTTCTCCTAGAGTGGTTGCCACCCGAAGTCAGAGATTTCGGTCTATACTGCTATTTTAAAAAATAATTCACCCCATTTAAGGCGAGAGTGCAACTAGCACGCAAGGGGTTACAGAGGATTGAGAACAAGAGCAAAGAAGCGCGTTTGAGGAAAAGACACGGAAGAGGACTGGGAACAAACTCAGGGTGTCAGATGTTGATTGAAATTGCACTATAATCATCAGGGAAGCAAGTAAGAAGAAGAGAGTTCTACAGACGGGAAGTGCGGGAGAAGAAGCTGTTTGAGAAGAAGAGACGGTTACATTTAACCGTTTTGACAGTGAAAGGGTGGGACGGAGATGCCAGCCTGATAGCTCGTTTAAATTTATGTAGTCCGGGAACCAGCGGCAGTAGCTCGTCGGAACAGTTACCGCGAAAATATTTGTAGAAGAGACAAAGAGAGGACACAGCACGTCTGTGGGATAACAATTATAGACTAGATGCCAGATCATGACCTATCATCTTGCATATTCGTCTCTGGATTTTGTCAAGGACCCCGAGACGTACAACAAGAGCACCAGACCATATATGACAGCAATATTCTATGCAAGGACGGATGGTTGATTTAAATTATAGTTGGGGGAAGAAGAGATATATTACTTAAGGGTATTTACTATGTGACTGTATAGTATCCTTTTTCGTTTTGTTTGCATCCTTGAACATCAATTTTTATGCAGCTTTGTGAAAGAACTAACAATAAATCCCTTTAAAGGTCCGTCGCCATTATCAGTATTCTTGCCAATATAAAAGAAAATATTGCTACGGTCTCAATCGTTTCATTTTTTGTTAGATATCTACTTCCTGTAATCTTTCTGCATGAAACTTTTAGACTATTATATTTTGCTATAAGGTGCGTTATCAGAATCAAAGAAAATTGGTGAACTGCTATGCAAAATAGATGCTAGTATATGGCAAGGAATGCCGAGCAATTTCTATACAGATTAAGAGAAAACTTGAGGCAACAGAGACGTGATTCTGCACAAACTTAGTGAGATCAATATGAACAGGACATGGGAGAACTGAAAGTTGTAAGTAAAAATGGGAGAACTGAAAGTTGTAAGTAAAATGTAAACAGGAAGTGTGCTCTACTTGTTCCCATAATTACAGCAGATTTGTAATACTGAAACCAGAATAAAAACCAGTTGTCTGAGGAAAGCTTTTTGTTTTGTATCTTTACAAATCGTGTTTCCATAGTTATCGTTGAGGTCACAATGGCAGTAAGTACCTTCACATATCCATTGCTCTCCTCAGTATTACTGCTGACTTTAGATTTGCTAAAGTCTTAAAGTGTTTGTTAAATATTTAGATCTTGCACTGTCCCTGTAAAGAATTTACAGATTATTTTATTTTTTATACTAAACAAATTTTAATGCCATACGCGTCTTACATACTGAAAAATGTATTGAAAAATGTTGGTCAACTGAATGGATAATGAAAACATTGGAGAAGTATTTAAAAATAACAAACGCTCGATTTTAATTTTCAATATTCAGTCTTTTTTTATTCTTCATAGTTCTATTCCTTTTGACTAGAAGTAATGTGTGTCTTAAATATGAATTCTTGGTTTGATTTCGAAAGACGCCCTGTAAGGTGAAATAAACACATCAAAGTGAAGGAATTGAATGAGGAAATCTTTTCGTTTCAATAAAGTTCAAAATGTCTCTTCTATTCTTATAAAATGGGCTTACATATCGAATTCTGTAACCTCTGATTTATGATATCCAATTACGTTATCATCGTAAAAAAATGTTTTTTTCTTAAGATTCGAGTATTTATATAACTGGTTCTTCATTGCATTGGATACTTTAGCAGCTGAGGAAACCGATCAATCATTTTAAATTCCTCGAACATTTGGTTCACACCTCGTAGAAGGTATTTGTTTTTAAATCTTCCATAAAATAAGTGTTCGTCTATTCTACCTAAGATCACCATAGATCCGTAAAATTGGTTTGGTGAATTAATTTTTTAAAAAGCTAATGTTCATCTTATATAAAGCCCAAGGGACACTTAAGATAGATGTTTACTGAAGGCTTTTCTGCGTGAGCGGTAAGAGTAAGGGATGCAGTATCTGAGGATATGTGTAATGTATAACGGCTAACCCTAGATTTGAAAAGATTAAAATTGTAGTGGCCGGGAAAGAATCCTATAAAAATTAACAATTCTTTGAGAGAAGCTATCCGAATAGAATTTACTCCATACTAATGGAATACGTAGGGAATTGAGATGGCTCGCCTCAATCTATGCGACGTAACAGGTCTTAGCTGAGAGGGTTAGAGCTGGTGAAATTAAGGAATTTAGCCCGTCTGAACAATTTCCATGGAAATAGCTACAGAATAGCCAGAAGCTTGCAGGGTTTCGTCAGTGGGAAAGGGCTTGTCAGGTAGAAAGCAATTTATCACCTATAAGGTGACATAAACGCAACAAAGAGAAGGAACTGAATGTGCAAATATTTTCGTTTCAATAAAGTTCAAAATGTCCTTTCTATTCTTATAAAATGGGCGCACATATCGAATTCTATAACCTCTGATTTATGATGCTCAATTACGTTATCATCGTAAAAAAATGTTTTTCTAAAGCTTCGTGTATTTATAGAACTGGTTGTTCCTTGCAGGCCAACGATTTTCTAATCTAAATGTTTTATCGATGCCTATTCAAGCATACAACTCATGGGCTGACTAATCATGTAATATAAAAGGCAATAGGAACGTTAGGAAAACCCATAAATAGTGGACAGAGCAAAAATACACTAATATCCAAAGAAATTCTTCTGTTCGTGAATGGCTCTCGATTAAAATCGGTTTCGCAATGCAGCCTAAAATTCCTCGCCGGTTAATATTCGCTTCCTTTAAAGCTTGAAGTCCTGTCGTTGTTTGGTGTTAAAGGATTTTCACTAATCACTTCTGTGAATAAATAGTTTCTCTTTTCCTTTATGCTTATTCATGTGTCTAGGCATATATTTTATTTTAACTTAGTATTCCTTTTAATCTTATGAGTAAAAACAATCTATGTTCCCTAAAGTATTAAATATAACAGAATCAATTATTGACTCGACAATTCAATATTTTAGAAAATATATTGTTATATTAAATCCTCTTTTAAATTTGTTTACGGATAATGCACAGCATGGTGTTTGGGAACATTCGCTTCCACGGATGGATTAAGGACAAAATCCATGATTTATTCAACTGATATGTATTAATTTTTTTTAATGGATTATCAACTCTTTACAGAAAATATTTATAGATTGTAAGAATGATTTTGTGGTAATAATTATTTACTGATACAAATCCTATAAATTGCCCCATAGCTGAGGGTGAAGTGGTGGATTCGTACTTTTCTAAAGGGTATTTCCAACTAGAATTGAAACTCGACTCTCCGATTTCTGTTATCAATTTCTCCTCCCGCACATCCAAGTTTACAGCACCTGATATTCCCAATCGATCAGCTATCTAGGTACTGACCAGGCATGACGTTGCTTAATTACGGTGCTCGTGAGAGAACTGGCGTCGCAATGTGATATGGCCCGAATAATATGAAATATATCATATGATATGCAACTAGTCATCTTCTGACAAAAAATGCATATTGATGAAATATAGGGTTAAGCCATAGAAAGCTATGGAAAATACATTAATGACTGAATAATGATGCAATGAATTTATACTCAAATGCAAAAATAAAAATTAGAGATAGGTACTTCTTAATGGAGTAATGGGTAGCAGCTCAGACTGAAAAATCGGAGAGTCGAGTTCGAATTCCAGTCGAATCTATTCACTTACGGGAAAGGTATGAATCCTTTTCTCCTCCTACCCAGCTATGGGTAAATAGCAGGACAGATCGGGTTCTATAGCCTTGGATGGCAACTGGTCTACCGCAGAAAGAAATGGTAACCTGCTGCAGGAAAAAAACTACTTCGTCAGTCATGAATCGAAAGCGTATATTCTGAATGGCATCTAACTGACTTAATAATGTGTAGATCCGCTTTTCGCTTGAATAACTGGTTACGGGACATTGTATTAATTTCTTCGATATAACTAACCCGGGCCATTCCACTATTACCTATGATTATAGGGTATTTGCTAGGTGTCGCTGCAAGTTATTCAATGAGGTCTGTAACGGGTCCAGTGCATGGTTAAGAGGATTTAAATGTGGTGAGAGTGGTTGTCGATGTATCTTGAAGTTAGTCCAGCGTTTCATGTCAACAGCACAGGAAGATGCATTGAGCTACGTTGCCGGAAGAAACCAACACCACGGGGAAATATTGTTAGCATAAAAAGATGTAAGTAGTTTGCAACAAGATCTGTGTAGAGCCCACCAGTTAAGATAGAATTCGGTTTCTCTCGTTTTCATTGAGAATTGTAAAAGAGAAATTTTCATATTATTACAGAGAACATCTATAGTTTGCACAACCCTCTGTAGACAAGCGAAATCCGTAGCCTTATAGGATTTCCTCCTAACATGTATTCGGCTGTTTCTTTAACAATCTGGAAACAATACAAACGACCGGGAGATTTGGTGGCCAATCTTTCACAGTCATCTTTCATAGCACTGTTTTTGGTTCATGTAAGGTGTAGTATCTGACGCTGTGGTGTCAATAATTGTACATTTGTTGGTTGTCAGCTATTGAAATTGAATGCAATGTAGGTTGTACATTGAATATTGCGTTAATTAATGTGTTAAGGGAATTGGGATGGAACTTGATACAGTGATTCACTTCATTGTGTAAGAGTTACTCTACTGGTCAATGCCTTGCAGTCCCGATATTGCACCGCTTTTTTTCACGTGCCGCTGAATTCTGAATTTGCGATGTATATAATGGATATATATTTTTATAACTCTTATAGTGAGTACTCTCTCCGCAACAATTACGACTGAGTAGAGAGTTCGATCCTCACTGGGTGCCCCCTAATTTCGGCATTGTGCCACATATAAGCTACGCTTTGAAAATCGCTATATATATATATATATATATATCACATTTTAAACAATTACATGTACACACATTTGCATATATATATATATATATATATATATATATATATATATAGATAGATAGATAGATAGATATTGAAAAATATAGAATTAACGTGTGCTATATTTATGGGATAAAGTTACTCAATATCAGAGATAGAGCGTGTGTAAATATGAATATAAAAGTGAACATTGAAGTCAACACTCAAAGGCGACAGGCCTCCTGACGATTGCAGGTTCAGCATGAAACAGCCTGTCGCCTTTGAGTGTTGACTTCAATGTTCCCTTTATTTTCATATTTACACAAACACATAAATATATATATATATATATATATATATATATATATATATATATATATTTATATATATATATATATATATATATATATATATATATATATATATATATATATACATGCGTATATATATATATATATATATGTATATATATGTGTGTGTGTGTATGCATATATATCTGTGTATGTATGTGCGCGTGTGTATGTTTGTTGTGTGTATGTGTGTACGGAGGTACGTCAATTTGACCGCATCATAATTATGAAATGATAGATTTAATTTATTTTACTTCATGCAGAAATTTATTTTTCGACATAATCTCTTTCCTTGTCAATGTCAAATTGTCAATTCAAACATTATAGAGAGAAAATTTCAACTTAAAATTCAACGTCAATTTATTAGACACACTCACACACACTCACAGTCACACACACAGACACACACACAGAGACACATGTCGGGAGGGAGAGAGACTAAATTGAATTTTGGCGCAATTTTCCTGTCCTTCACCCCTTAAGTTAATATTTGATTATTCGACGAATTATTTTGATTAATATCTGGTCTTGTGTGTGTGTTTTTTTACGATCTGTTCCCTGGTTTGTTTCATGTGTATGATGCAACTGAAAAATCTCTCTTTTTTTTCTTTCTTTTTTTTCAAAACTGCAATGGTGACTAGCCAAACAATAAAAATCTGTCCAGCGTTGTCCAAATCAGTTGCCTGTCCAGTTCTCAAGAAAGTTTGAAAAAAAATTTAAAAATACCTGGTGTGGCATGCTTCTAAATTTCAGAGGTCCAATCAATCGAAGCATAGTGTTCGAAACAGTATGAAAAAAATGAAGATACTAGAAAAAAATCCTTGTATAATGACTTGTAACCTTCAGATATGTAAGATAATTTGTTGTACAGGAACTATTTTGTACGAAATCAATCATTTGAAAGTTCGTGAAATGCTTATAAACAAACAAGAATGCAACGTAGCAATTTTAAAAGGAAAACTTTTACTTCACCTTTTCTGCGATAAATTATAGCTGGGCTGGAGGGTATTTTTCAGTCTATCGCGAAAATGACTTATATGATTTAATAATTTCTACATGGTTTGAGACATTTTATGATAGGATTTACAGCATTTTTTCTCTCTACGTTAAATAGAGAGTAGTTGTCAAGAAATTATAGAAAGGGAAACAAGCGAGCAATACTCAACGTTGCAACCACGAATTCGTTGTGTAAAAAATAGAACTAAATGATAGACTGCTCAGCTAAATGCGAAAATAGCCTCACAAAAAGGAGAGTAGAGAGCAAAATAACGAAAAATAAACAGGGGGAGGGTAGGCCTAAATAAAACAAAACCAAAAAACGAGCATCGTCAGTGAGCAAAGAGTTTAGCACCGGGCAATGATTCAGTGTCAATCAAATAAGCTGAAAATAGGCGTTGCTATGCCACATCGAATCGCGTCTTTCTGTAAAAACGTTAATTTTTCTGATCTTCGTTCAGATTTTTTCTTATTTGTAGGTTAATTACAAGTTTTGCCAATAAAGTTACTGATGAAAAGCTGGGTTTATCAACGAAATCCAAACGAGTAGCTGTTTTCGTGTAACATGTTTCAGGCTTCTTTTTCCTTAAAATTGTTCTGCTCAACAACAAGGTATCAAACACAACACAGACAGCCAGTAAAATTTAAAAGATAATTATTCTCTTTCTTCTTTTGGTTTTAGTTTGTTTATAGTTAGTTACGTTCACCCAATAAAAGGCTCGAGAGACACTCAAAGTAGAGGTTTACTATTAATATCGTTATGATGAATGATATGTGTGATATGAATTAAAGAAGAGCTAATAGGATGTGAAAATCCTGAGCAAGTATTTTCAGGACCTGGGTCATCATAGGCTCCGCATCTTCCTATCTTTTTTTGCTCTAAGCAAATTTTCAATCTTTACAATCCCCCTTTGTCCCTGTTCTGCCATTCAGTCACACAAATTCGTTAAATAGATTACTAGCTGTTTATCTCTGCTTCTCTTGCCTTCTGATTATCTTGTGAGTTTCAGATTCTCTAAACCTTCTGTCCTTATTATGTTTTCTGGAAATGTAAACTTTCTCTTTTTGATGGTAAGTATACGTTTTCCTTTTCTTATTTTCTTTAAAAATTCCTCTTTGGTCACATGTGCTGTAAATAGTAACCTCGACATTTTCACCGTCTTTAAGAAAACACCTCTCATATTAACAAGTCAGCGCCTGTATGACAATTAGTAATAATAATGTTAATGGTAATATTAACACCATTTATTTATGAGGAAGCACTCGGCATTCATTTACCGAGCAGCCAGTTCTAGTTCGGTTGAAATTTATTAAATATTTCTATTAAAACAATTAAAATCTAAAATAGATTTCTCAAATACGCTAACTTTAGTCGCTCTTTAAAGTACTGATGGGACATCTTCCCTAGCATTTTCTTTGAAGTAACCTGAAACTTCAACGGCTTGATTTTATCATTGGTTTTTACTTTGAATTACATGCGCTATCCAGTTTTGTTGTTGCGGCTGTTGAAAGTCTCCAAGTGATGTGATTTCTCTTATTTGGTAATATTCTCTTTTTGTGATACTGTAACATAATGATATTCGAAAAAGTTTCATTAAGTCGAAGCCATTTTCAATTGTTGATCTGAGAAAACAGATGTATACAGCTGATAGTTTAGATATTTCTGAACGGGTTTGGCACGATTTGCGGCATCCATATGAGTCTCGATCTGACGAGGCTATGTATGTAGATGGCACGAGGTTTTTGGGTTAACAATAAGAAATGAAATCCTTACATAAGTTAAGATCAGTGGGACAATCATGCGAACTATTACTTCTTGGCGAGACACTTTTGATGTTTTCTTAGTTTGGCTTCATCCGGCAGAAGAGTCAGTTAAATGCTCAGTGAAGATCAATTTCACTAGATTAGTAATAGTCTTTGAGACTACCACGCAAGCCAGAACATCAGTGCAATGCACTTTTCAATTCAGTACAGCAACGCACAAAATTAGGATGCACCCAATAAAGATTTACCTCATTATCTTGGTATTGGTCTTTAAATTACGAACTTAACCATTGTGTTACAGGATACCCTGCGTGTAATCAATACACATCTCTTTTAGTACTAGTACACACACGAATGAACACACATACACAGTGAAATAAATAAGTATTTAACGACTCCAAGACTAAAATTTAATTTAGTGCAAGCTTATATAGCAGTCAAATGCAATATTATTATTGTTTTTTTTTGTTTTGTTTTTTTTAGCGTTTCACCCCAAGCAAGGCGGGAAGCCACTAGGACGCAAGGGGTTACAGAAGATTTGGAGCAAGATCAGATAGGAGTGATAGAGGAAAGGATGAGGAGAAGGATAGTGGATAGATCAAGGCAACTGGAGAGGTCGATTGACATTACATTTGAATAATTGGAGATTATAGCTCTCAGGGAAACAGGAATAGGGAAGGGAGTTCCACAGGCGAGAAGTGCGAAACATGAAGCTACTTAAAACCTTTAAATCATGCTTAACTTCTGATAATTTGATAAACCCAAATAACTTTTTATACTAATGTTCAACCAATACAAAGCCCAAGAGCCACTCAAGATAGAAGGTTACTACATGATGATGCATGAAATTAAAAAAAAAGAAAAGAAGTAATGTTTGTTGGTGTTATTCAGGCAAGATAACAGTTAACCGTAGATTGAAGAGGTCAGAATTGTAAGGAGTCTCCTGCAGGAAGCAGCAGTTATTGGGAAGAAGTTACTTTTTACTAATGAGACAAAAATGGAATTTGGATGAATCGCCATCGTGTATGTGGCATGGCGAGTCAGTTGCAAAGGTCAAGGCTAGTAGGACCAAGGAATATAGCTCCTCAGAACGAATACCATTGAAATTTCGATATAATAGCGAGAGGTTCACGGCGTTTCGTTTGTGGAAAGGAGTTGTAGAGTGGAAAATTATTCATCAGTCACATAGACGCTTTTGAACTCTATCAAGGCAGACAAGTAAGGGCTGTGCAGCTCCAGGCCAGATATGACAGCAATACTACATGTTTAGTCTGATCTGGCTTTTGTAACGGAGTATAGCATGGAAAGTCAGATACTTACTGGAGCCCTAAAATTGCAGCGCTAATGAGAAAAAAATTACAAATTAATTATTATTTATTAATCCTTATACATTATCTTTATGTTACGCGTGAGAAAAAACTGTTATATTGTGAAGAAATTAAATCATAGCTGCTGTCATATCTAATATGATATCACTTCCTGATAGAAAACTATCATCTTGAGATGTGAAAATTGTCTCTTTATTACATTGATAACATATTCCTGGTAAAAATATGATATTTTTTACACACCTAATAATCCACCTCTCTTCTGTTCTACATAAGATTATTGAAGAAGTCCTAATTGTATTTGGGTAAAATATTTCATTTATATTTTACTATTACTATTCTGTAATGTTCCGGTGGTGTAATGATAGTGGCACAAAACGAGAATTCAGAGAGCGTAGTTCGAATTCCAGTCGAATTTTGTTACATTCACTTTGGCGCAAATAGCCTTGGAAAGATAATAAACCTTCTCTTGTCCTCTAGCTATAGGCTAAACAGTAGAGAAAACAATCTATAGCTTTTGTTGGCAACCAGTATAAAGAGAGAGACAATTCTGAATTCGAAAATGTACGTTGCCTTGGCGAAGCACATATGCAGCTAACGGAAGTTTCGTGGAGTTTACAATAATTCTCTGATCCAGACTACAGTCCTAGATTTCTATGTCTTTTAACTATATTTTAAACATATATTTTTAATTCAATTGTAAAAGAACGACCTCTCTTTTGATTCGACAACACAGCCGAGACATTTTTCTATATCATCAGCGTAGATCTGTTTGGAAAGACAAACACAGAAACAACTGATGTTCAGAATATAGAAAAAAAAACTTACCATAACGACCATATAATATTTTATAGCGCTGCCTTTGTGTTGTCTTGAAGCAAAATCGTTGGTCAAATACTAAAATGTTCTTTTCTGATCGAAAGTATTTGAATCATCTCTACAAATTACCTATTTCAGTTTTTATATTGTAATATTACCAGAGAGTTATTTGTTCCCGAGCTTAAATTACCATATAAGTTGGGCCTAAAATACGTAGACTTCATCTACGGCAGAGTAGTAAACTCCCGACTCTGGAAAGGGCCCACCTAATGTTGGTTGTTTGATGAATCGA
Source organism: Acanthosepion pharaonis (assembly GCA_903632075.3). Lineage (NCBI taxonomy): Eukaryota > Metazoa > Mollusca > Cephalopoda > Sepiida > Sepiidae > Acanthosepion > Acanthosepion pharaonis. Next base: position 2,535,217 of record CAHIKZ030001768.1, on the reverse strand, counting down.
GTATGGAAACAAGTATAAATACGGTTTACCGATAGAGTCAAGTAAAAACACGAGGAATTTGTACCTATAGACTCAAGTATAAACACAGCCAATGTATACTCACAGATTCAATGAACACCCTGAGAATGTGACTCACCTAATCAATGGTTCCAAAACGTTTACAAGAAGCACTATATAAAGTATGGCTTTATGTATATAGTGTCAAAATCGTGGATCCAAGTTGCAAAACATTGGTACGTGCATGTGCCTTCCAAAACAACTGAAGACAATGGAAATCCAACAGTATTGTGGGACTGTGATTTTCAGGCAGATTGAGTGATACACCATCGATGTCCGGATAATGTTTTGCTAGATAAAGGTACCAAGAACTGTCATTTTCTTTTAAACTTATCACCCCAAGCAAGGCGGCAGTGCCACAAGCACGCAAGAGATTACAGAAAGTGGGAGCCAGTGTAAAGAGGCGTGAAAGAAGAAAAGCTGAATAGAAAGAACGGAATAGATCAAGGCATCTGGGGATTTCGATTGACATTGCATTTTAATAGTTGGAGATTATAGCTATCAGGGAAGCAAGTAAGAGGAAGGGAGTTCCAGAGACAGGATGTGCGATACATGAAGCTATTGGTGTACATCTAACCGTTTCGACAGTGAAAGGGTGGGAGTGAGATGCCGAGCTAGTGGTAAGTTTAAATTCATGCAGTTTGGGAACTAGCGAAAATAGCACGTCGGAGAAGTTACTGTGAAAGTATTTGTTGAAAAGATAGAGGGAGGCGACGGCACGTCTGTGAGAGAGCAACTGTAAACGAGATGCCAGATCAGGGCCAACCACACTGCATCTCCGTGTTTGGACTTTGTCGAGGATCCTAAAACGAACAGCGGGGGATCCAGATCATAGATGACAGCAATATTCCATGCAAGGGCAAATGGTTGATGACTGGTATTGCCATACCAAATGAAACAAGTATAGCAAACAAGGTAATTGCAAAAATTAAATACTACTCTGATTTGAAAGTTGAGATGGCAAGATAATTTCGAATACAGGAATTGAATGTCAAGGTGATTCCAGTGCTGATTGGTACATTGGGATACCATTCCAACCTGGAGTCATCCGAAAATCGGCTCATTTTGGCCACTGCGCATATTCTAAGGGAAATATTGGCTGTCTGAGATCTTTGTTTTGAGTTGACAGATAACGTAACGTACTCAATATATTTTAGAAATTACACTGTGCGAGAAAACATAATATTCTCATATCTACATTAAATTAAGCAGTAAAGGTTGATGCGAAGTAAAATTAAATATCTTTTTCTTCAATCTTCCCAAACCCGTTCTAATCATAGTTTCTTTTTCTTCATTATGACCATCTGCTTCTACTTTTTCTTCACTACCTTCTGCTTCTTCTTCATTATGAGCTGCTTCTTCTTCTTCTTCTTCTTCTTCTTCTTCTTCTATCTATCTATCTATCTATCTATTCCCTTTCTACTTTTATCTACTTTTACATTTTTATTATAGATTTATCTCTTCCAATTCCCTAAATCTCATTTTGCCATATTTTCTGTTCTTTTTTACATTTTCTCCTGTTTTCTTTCCCTTTCTGACTATTCTCTTTGTAATTTTATCTGTTTTTTTCTACATTTATCTCTTCCAATCTTTATTATCAGTTTAGATCACTTTTTTATAAATTTTTTATATCACAATGATCTTCGCGTTTCTTTCAAACATATTTTTTCCAAACTCACGCATTTTTTAACTTATTAATTTTCTGTGTTTTTCTCCGTATTTTTATTCCTTATTTTTAGAAGGTATTTTATACATATATTCATTTGTTTCTATATAGCTAGCATCCATATATATATATATATATATATATATATATATATATATATATATATATATATATATATATATATATATATATATAATTTCCCTTTTTTTTTCTACCATTTAAACTGGAAAATATTTTGTAATCAAGCAAAAAAATCTATCGACGTAAACCGGAAGAGTGCCAACAGAATTCAAGCGCATTTGTGGATGTACGGCGCATTTCGTGGGTCAGAACACAACTGGCTGCAGGCGCAAGTAATTTAACCCAGGCTCGCCAGCAATGGACAAAATGGAAGGTGAAGATGGAAAAGAAAGAAAGAAAGGAAAAAAGAAAGTTTGCATAGGTTAATAAACGGGGAAGAAAAAAAAATAAGAAAGGCTATATGGACGAAATATAAACAGAAACAAAATGTAAAAAAAGAGGATTTAAAGAAGAAGGCAACGTTGGACAGGATGGTAAAAACTAAGTAAAGGAAAAGGAATGGATATATAGAAGGAGGAAAGAAAGGGTGTATAATATATATATATATATATATATATATATATATATATATATATATATATATATATATATATTATTTGAAGAGTGTGGTAAAGAGTATAATACATATAATCTTGAGTTTGGTAAAGAATAAATAAAGAAGAGGAATGGATATCTATATGAAAATTGCATTGATATATATATATATATATATATATATATATATATATATACATGTATATATATATATATATATATATATATATATATATATATATATATATATATATATATATATATATATATATATATATATATATATATATATATATATATATATATATGTATATATATATATATATATATATATATATATATATATATATATATATGGAGGAAAGAAAAGGGGTTGAATAGAAGGAAGAAAGTCAGTTACAAGATTAAGGAAGGAGAAAGATATAAACAGTAAGCAGAGTCGAGTCGTTTTCTCATCTCCTTATTAATTAATTTTATTTTTGTTTTGCTTTTTTTCACTTCCATTCACTTCATCTTTATTTTCTCTTCATTCTCTTCCGTTCATTCTTTTATTCTCCGTAACTGTCTTTCTCTTTATCCTAACCTCTTTCTACTTTTCACTTTCTTTTTACTTTCGAACTTCTAATACTCTCATTTTTATTTATTTTTCTTTCTTTTCTAACATCCATTTGTTTCATTCTTTATTTTTCTCTGCAAATTTCTTTTATCTTCATCACAAAATTCTTTCACCTTTTCCTTTCTTTTAAATTTATTTTCGATTTTCTTTCATTCCTCACATCGTTATTCCCTATTCCGTCTCTGTCTTTCAAATTTTTTTTTCTCTGCAATTTTCTTTCTCTTCATCTTAACATCTTCTCCTTTTCACTTTCTTTCTTTTTACTTTCTTCTCACTTTTCTTTCCTTCCCCTCATCTTTCTTTCCTGTTACTTTTCTAGCCTTCATTTTTTTTCTCTGCTACTTTCTCTCTCTTTGTCTTAACCTCTTTCTCACCTTATCTAAATTCTTAATATTATTTATTTTCCTTACGACATTTTTACATCGTCATATTCTTTCTTTTATGATTATTAGCTTACACTGACTTCATTTCTATGTTGCCTATTATACTCATTCTCCTTTCGCTTTGACCATCGCTACCAATCCTGCACTGAATTGGAAAAGCCAGATTAAATTTAATACTAACAGCTTATGCGCTATTTTCACAAAGCTTCTTTTTATATGATTAGCGAGAATTCTTTCATCTTCAGTTTTTCTCTCCTTTGTTTCGACTGTAAGTGAACCGTTTAGCACCTCTCACAGTGACTGTCTATCTCTCTCGTTTTGAAATAATTCGTTGGTGTGTTTCCCCCCCCCCCCAAAAAAAATAACTTACTTTGTAGCTCGCTATCTCTACTCCCCTGACTTTTACTTTTGCCATATTTTCAGACATTTGTCTTTTTATTTTATTTTTTTTTTAATTTCCTCTTTCCTTCCAGTTGGCATTATTTTTTCCCTGGCTTTTATATATTTTAGATCATTTTTTTTAATTCCTCCGTTTAACTATCCACTCTCTTTCCTGTATATCTCGACAGGCTCGTTCTTTTCCTTCTTCTCTTAGTCATCAACGCCTTCTTCATCTTCGTTAATTTTCGTCTTCTTCTTCTTCTTCTTCTTCTTCTTCTTCTTCGTTAATCTTCTTCTTCTTCTTCTTCTTCTTCTTCTTCTTCTTCTTCTTCTTCTTTGTACAGTGTAACCCGGATATAAGAGAGTTGTCGGGACCGGCGAAGAAGTCTCTTATATCCGGGTTTCTCTTATATCCGGGTTTGGTCTATTTTATATACATTAACACAGGCTCTAATTTGGGACCAGAGAAAATCTCTCTTATATCCGGGTTTCTCTTATACCCGGTTCTCTTATATCCGGGTTACACTGTATAAATACATGAACTTCTTTTTATCTTTTAGCCTTTTATTCTTTCCTTCCCATATATATGTTGTCTCTTTGTCATTTGCATTAATTTTGAATTTAATTTTGCATTTATTTTTGTTATTGATACTTTTTAGTTTTTCCTCGTTTGTTTCCATTTCTTTCCGTTTCTTCCTCTTTGACCTCCCCTTCCTCTTTGACCTCCTCTTCCTCTTTGACCTCCTCTTCCTTTATCCTTCTTTTTTTCTTTTTTTCTCTATCATTTGATTTCTTACTCTTTTTTTCCTTACTTCCGCTTCGCTTTCTTTTCCTCACTTTTTCGTACTTTCTTTACCACTTTCCTTTCTTTTCCTTAATCTTCTACTTCTCTTTAATTTTCCTTCTGTTTTCTTTTACTTCTTTTTAATTTAATTTTTACTCTTCTAATTCTCTTTTTCTTACAATTTTCTACTTCTCTCTTTTTTCTTTGTTACTTTTTTACTTACTTTTCCTTTCTTTTTTCCTTTCCTTCTCTTCTATTTCTTTTTTTTTCTTTCATAGTCTTCTACTTCTCTTTTTCTTTCTTCTGTCCTCTTCTACTTCATTGTCTTTTTTCATCCTTCCCCTTTTCTTTCTCTTTTACTTCTCTTTTTTTTTTCTCTTCTTACTTTTCTTTCATTTCCCTTTTTCCTGTTATACTTCTCTATTTCCTTTTTTCACTTCTACTTCTCTTTCTCTTTCCTCTTTCCTCACCTTTCCTTTCACTCCTCTAATTCTCTTTTTTTCCTTCTCTATTTCACTTTGTTGTTCCTCTATTCTCCCCTTTAATTTTCTTTTCTACTTCTCTTTCGCTTTTCTTCTTCCTTCTCTTTCTTTTTTACCTTTTCTGATTCTCCTTTTTTATTTTTCATCTATCATGACGAAAACAAAACACATTATTTTTTTTACATTTTGATTTTTCAATAACACCACACCACCAACTTTTCTCTTCCTATTTCACTCCCCCTCTATCTATCTATCTATCTATCTATCTATCTATCTATCTATCTATCTATCTATCTATCTCCGCTTTTACTTTTCTCCATCACCTTCCCTCTTGAGTTTCTTACACACAATTCTACTCCATTCCATCTTGTCCAGCTAGCGGGCATCTTTATATTTCTTCAGCTCAAATATATCACAATTCATTGAAGACATTACACCGGCATTTTTTTTTCCATTCAGTTTCTCTTCTTTTATTTTCCTTTGTTGTCTTATATTTTTGCCACTGCTTAAAAACCAACTAATAAAAACTGGTTTCTTCCGGGGTACAACGTTCTTTCTTTTTGTCTTACTGACATTCACCTTGTTTTGCTTGCTCTCTCTCTCGCTCTCGCTCTCTCTCTCTCACTCTCTCTCTCTCTCTCTCTCTCTCTCTCTCTCTCTCTATTTTATTTATTTATTTTCTTTTTTTGCGCTATCTTCATTTTAAGGACTTTTAGAAAGATGGATTAACAAAGAACGAATGAATGGAAAAAAATTAATGGTTGAAAAAGTTTGACATGTAACAATAATGGGATTTATATTAAAACATATTCTTGCATGTTAATGTATTGAGCTTATATTATCACGCAAAGAGGTGTATATGGATTTGTAACTTCAAAGTCTGTATATACGAGGTGGGGATGAAAATTAATCTAACAAAGCCCAAAATTATGGAGTACGTACATTTCATCAGAGAATGTTTCATCCTCATTTTATTTTTAAGCATTTCACTACTAGCAATCAAGGGGTTACAGAGAGAGAAAGTAAGAGTAAAAAGAGGGTGTGTCGAGAACAGTATAAAATGAAGAACTGGGATCAAGATCAAGATCAGGCCATCAGAAGATGTCGATTTACCATGTGCCTCCATGAGAAATTGCACATTATTAAGCTTCTAAATAATAATAATCTATTAAACAATAGACATGAGTTAACGGTTTTCTGTCGACATCATCTGATTTATGGTTTGAATTATTAGCTAAAAACAAGCATACAATATAATAACTTGATTAATCCATAGCCCAATCATCAGATTCATGGCCTGAAAAATTAGCTAAGAATAAGCATACAATATAACTTTCATAATCCATAGCCCAAATAAATAGTTTAAATACCCTACAAAAAAAAAATAACCCTTTATGAAGTCGTCAAAAAACAAACGTTACGGCAGTTTTTTTATATGCACAAATCCCTTTCATAAAAAAAAAAAATTAAAAAAAATAAATACATAAATCTCCATAGACACGCATACCAGACTAGGGTTAATACATCTTCCGTTTCAAATTTAGACACCCCCACCTTTCCCTGACTTGACATCTATGAAAGTAACTCTATATTGATACTTATTATTAACACCCAACACACGTCTACCCAATTTAAACAATTCGCTCTAGCTGTTACCATGGAAATTTTGATTTCAATTATTAAAACACGTAAATTTCAGAAATACGTTATTCCAAAAAAAAAAAATTTCGCTTGAAGATGGAACAGAGCTTACTTAACTCAATTTAATTCAAATAATTATATTGAAGTTTTCGGCTCTTGTTTTGAAACATGAGACCTCTTATGTCGCGAGTTGGAATCATATTTTTAAATAAATAATTATATATATATATATATATATATATATATATATATATATATATATATATTGTTTTTATTCGAAAATTATAACATAAATATGTTATAAAATCACTACAAAAATAGCCATTTTGTTTCAACACTTCTGGTGACTTATCAAGTGATGATGTTGAATGTAGAAAAAGGGTTTTAAAAGATTCAAATCAATCAAACACCCCTCGATAGAGAAAACGCTATCACATAAGCTGGAATGACCAATCAAAATACAAATATATGAGAATTCAAAAAACTTGACAACGAATCTTAGTTATAATAATTAATGCCTTAATGTTAGGGTAAGACTAATATAGAAATCATTCTAACTAATTAATATTAAATTTTACTATAAAACTCAAAATTAAAAATTAACAATTTTAAATTATTCTGTATTAAGTTTAAAAAATTATAAAATTATTTAAAGATGAAACTGAGGAAAAAATAGATATGTTTTGTTATTTATTTTGTTTTTATTGAAATGCCAAAAATTTAGTTGGAATAAACGTTAAAATCTAATGTTGCTCGGAGCTTCGTTATAACTTAGATGCATTTGAAGTGATGATATGGGCAGGGAAGGGTGAAATCTTGCAAAAGACAATACATACACAATCAGATTATAATAGACAAACACGTAGACATATTTAGATATATAAACACGCAAAAAAGCGACGAAACAGGAAATAGATTTCAGAATTTAGGAGTAGACGGTAGGTGTATAGAGTTGAATTAGACTTGCGAAGGAATCGGAAACCTAACCTTAAGCTGGAAACAATGAATAAACTTCTACTCCTGTTCAAAAAACGCATGAGGAGCCAATGCATTTCTACGTATTTTTGTTATGCAATTTAAAAACTTTCAGTTGTTTCTTTCAATCGTAGTTTGTCCTCTTGTTCTGCATACAGTTCTGTACTGATAAATCGCATTTTTTTTTCAATGCAGCGAGAAACACACTTATTCTCAACCTGAAAAATAATTAATCCCACCATTCTTTGAATTAGTCTTCGATAGTTCTTTGACATTACACATTTCTAATGATCTAAATGAATAACCACAACCATCGCTCTTCTGGGGTCACCCTATTACATTATCCCTTTGCACTATACTATACTAGTGAGACGCCTTCTGAAGAGGGAACTCACGGGTAATGGTCCGCGTAATATTCTGTATCTAATACATTCGGTCAACTTCTTCTCGCGAACAGCTACTTTATGCAGCCAACTCCCGAGGGGGTGCTTTCTCGATCAGTACAATCTCAACGTCTTTATGCCTACGCTTAACCCTAATATTTCCCACGGATCCTCATAAACTACACTTTATAACTATTATTATCACTGGTGATATAAAAAACGTCTTCAGTAACCCTCTACCTTGAGTGGCTTTTGGGCTTTGTATATTGAGAACATTAGTAAAGAAAATAGGCTCCATTAATCTGTATCACGTAGTCACAATAGTTAAACATCTAGTCTGGATTCTACTTGCTAACAACGATCTGTGAAACTGCGTCATCTCGCTAGTTGCTCGTGCCGTGGTTTCCACAACGAGTGGTTCTTTTTTCAGAGTGGAGTTGCTAGACACAATAAGAATAATTTTTGGATTCACCTCGACTGACAAATTAATTGTTATTGTCCCATAGATAAGGATAGAAGAGGCGGATTTATACCTTTCCTAATTTGAATTCTAACGTTACACAGCCCGAGCCTCACCGTTTTTATCTAAAGATTGTTAGACAAATTAATAATCGTTAACATCTCGGCGGTTGAGACAGAGAAACGAAAGCCATATTTTTATCTAAAAGAAGGCCGTCTAAAATAAGATGCTTAACCAAATCAGAATTAATTAGAGTATGTAGTACATTGCCAAAAAGAGGTAAAAGACAATATCAAGTTGGAAGACCAGATTTGCAGAGCTGTTTAATGTTTGAAGAAAATGAATGCTGACCAGAATACAGCCTCGGTTTCGACCAGTACGGTCTCCTTGGGTGGTTTATTCATCAAATCAACGAAATGGAGCTCAACAGCTTAAGCATTTTATATACATACATACATACATACATACATACATACATACATATATATATATATATATATATATATATATATATATATATATATATATATATATATCTGTGTGTGTTTATGAAAGATTTGTTTGTTTCTTTTTTAATTGCAATCTTCCAATTTTCAAATAAGATGTTATACTGATCATCATATCAAAAACAACCAAAATACAACACATACAAAAATATTAGTAGATCTTTATTAGGTATTAAAAAATATTAGTAAATACAATAAATCACTTCTTCTTCTTCTTCTACAAGGTTCTCCATAATTTCCTTTCCTTTGTAGCTCTTGATAAATTTAGTCTTTTTGCTCGTCAAGGGTGGGTGGGGGGTTGGTTATGCGTTGTTTTCTTGTGCCCCTCTTTTACTTTCGTACTGGCCCTGCGAGTAACACATTTTCATGGCCTCTTTCCGTATTGTGTGCCCTAGAAATTTCAACTGGCTCTTCCTGATATTAAATACAAGTGTCCCTTTTGTTTCCATTGTCTCTAGAACTTTTTGTTGTTGACATCTTCATTTCATGCTATTCGCAGCATCCTTCTGTAGAACTACGTCTCGCATCAAGTATCTTCTTCATCCGTGAGGAGACCGTACAGCATTCACTGCACGATCGTAAAACTGGTGTTACATGGCAGCTCAGTACCTCTTTTTGTTTTCCCTTCTAACGAAATTTTTAGCTATAATAATACAAAAGAGATGGATTCATACATTTCCCAAAGGTATATAGGCAAAAGTGACACGACTGAAATTCGAACTCAGCTCATCAATTTCTTATATATCACTTTTAAGAGTGCAGAACAAAATATTAAGGAAAGAGAATGTACAATATAAACAGTGCTCGTAGAGAAATCAACATTTCATCGTGATTCCATTTCATCGGGATTCAATTTCAAGCGCTCTGCAATTATCAAATTATATGTCTATTTTGTATCATATTTTTTGCTTTATTTTGAATCTCCGTCCAATATAACGCTAAAATGTCACTTTGTTCGTTTATTTTAAGTTTTCGAATGAGAAAAAAAGAAACAAGGTAAAAAGTGAAGAAGAGGAAAACATTTTAAAATCCAGATTTTGAATAACGGAGGACTGAAGTTTCCATTGCAGAAAAAGGGATTATTATGGAAACTTGATAACAAATCAGAAAATAATTATTATTTCATGCGTCCACCGCGAGGAAAGTTGGCTCTCTGTGCCGCGCCAGGAAATTTTTCTCCCCGGAATCGTTACTTCAAATATACAAATCAACCATTCGCCCTTGCATGGAGTATTCCTGCCATATATGGCCTGGTGCAGCTTCTGTTT
>CAHIKZ030001768.1:2372500-2520000 GCA_903632075.3 Acanthosepion pharaonis | reverse complement strand
TATATATATATATATATATATATATATATATATATATATATATATATATATATATATATATATATATATATATATATATATATATATATATATATATATATGGTCCGGGTTCGAATTTCGGTAGTGGAGTCGCATTGTTGATGAATTCCAAGACGATAATGTCGTTCAGCGCTTTCTGCATTAATTTGACGATACTTTTTCTCGACTCAGTAAATTATTATGAGAAATTATTCAAATCTCAAAAAATTTATATCTTACTCACACACACACACACACACACACACACACACACACACACACACACACACACACACACACACACACATATATATGTTAAGAAATGGACAAGGTCCGACAATTTATTTATTAAAGACATTTTTTTTTTTTTTATGTTTTTTATAGTTAAAGAGTCGTAAGCAAATGCTCTGTTTATGATAAACAGTATTAACATTTACCAATTTGAATCCCGAGAAAATTTTCATAGAAAAGAACGAATATTTTCTATGAAAATTTTCGGACATTCAGGCCGGTAAATGTTATTTAATACTGTTTATCATAAACAGAGCATTTGCTTAAATACTTGTATCTATAAATACACACACACACACACACATATATATATATATATATATATATATATATATATATATATATATATATATATATATATATATATAGTGTCCGAAGATCACGTTTCATACTGAAAATTAGACCCAACATGCTGTACCATTGCTATATTCTCTATCTTTCTCTGTATATATATATATATATATATATATATATATATATATATGTGTGTGTGTGTGTGTGTGTGTGTGTGTGTTTTGCGTGTATGTGGGGTGTTTGAGTTCATTCTTATGTATGAGCTTTTCATCATTGTCAGTAAAATATAAATGTATGTAATGGTACACATATCTATTGATATACATATGTCCGTTATATTTAAATCCAGATAGATAGATAGATAGATAGATTACTACATGTGTAGTAAATAATATCTATCTTAATCCACAACCACACACATCTGTCGTATGAGTGGACCGAATTCTATAAAATTCAAGATAAACTTTAATGAAGGTTACAGACATTATTACCACGAATAATTTTTTTTTTCTTTTGTAAGAATTTTCGACCAGCTTATGCTTAATGCCTAAATTCGAACCACGATATGAAAAAGGCAGATGCGAATTTTGTTCCTCTTTATAAAAATCTCCGCAGGTTTATACGAAGATGTTTCAAATCAATTCAGTTATGTGCAAATCTAGTAAGTCTTTATACATTAAGTAATTGAATTAATAAAGACCATTCAATTAAATAAAAAGACAACTATATAAACGGTGATAATATTACCAATTTGAAGTGAATCGATGCGTAGCTGGAGAACTGCTGGTGAGGATTTACCTGGTTTGTTAATATAAAAGCTGAAGACTTAAAAAATATACAAAAAAATACACAGGAAAGGAATATAAAGGAACAACGTTAAAAGGAATCTAAAAGACTTGAGATTGCGTTCTTTTGTTTGAGGAACAGGAAGCAAAAATATTCTACTTGTTTCAATGAAATCCTTTTAGGCCGGATGAACCGAATTGTCTTCACAGATCACGTCTTCTTTTTGATAGCTTCAAAAGAATTGCCGGGAATTTTCCGCGGTCAGAACCAACTGAATACATTATTACTTGTTGTTGTCGATGATGACTATGATGAGGATAATAATAACGATGAAAGTGGCTGTAAAATAATGACATCATCATCACGATCATCAACAAAATTTTCTTCATTGCACCCGAACGTATTAATAGTGAACTTTTAACAACAATAGTCTAAGTAACGTGCCACGACGACGATGAATATGATGATAGTGATGATGATGGCAATGAAACAGATCATTATTGCTCTCGGCATTATTACTATTTTCAAAATTATTATTATGACAAAAATAGAGAAATAAAGAACAATATTAATAATTTGAAAAGCGCTAAAAGAAGTAGAAGAATCTCATTTACATTATGTTATAAGTTTTCCAAGTCAAGATAGACAAAGTAGAATTGTTATAAACGAAAAATGTTGATAAAATGTTTATGTCGTAAATAGATCAGATAACTTTCAGTTTATAACTAATAGCTGCTCTTATTTTTGTTGAAAGGAAATTTTATTGTGCAAGTCGAGACACGATGCTAATATATATATATATATATATATATATATATTTGGTTGGATAGATGTGAGTTTGTGACCCTAGGTTTCACGCTTTAGCGATCGTCAGACAAACTCAGGGTCACAAACTCACATCTATCCAACCAAATACGTTAGCTCTATCTCTGATATTGAGCGCTTTCTAATAAGTACTGTATATAATATATAAATAATTATACATATATATTTTATTTATATTTATATACACTTTTCATATATATATATATATATATATATATATATATATATATATATATATATATATATATATATATATATATACATAAATGCATATATTATTATATTATCATTATTATTATTATTATTATTATTGATATATTTTGGCATTAAGAAGATATGGCCGGCAGATGGAAGTAAATAATTGCAAAGTCATTGGTTGTCAGGGAAACAACATTTCAAATACCTAAAAAGATGAAGAGAGATGGCAGAATATTTTTTTAATAAAAACATTGGAACGATAAGAAGAAAACGAAAATCTTTTTTACAATTAAAAAAGAATATTCGATAAAAATTACAATTACCCAAAGCAAAAACATTGAACTGAATATCAGTTGTTGTTTTATATCTAAATTATGCCAAAATTTTAATTATCATGCCTAGCGATATGAAAGCAACCAAGCCACCATCTTTGAGTAAACATCACAAATAAATAATGCCCATATAAGCCGAAGAAGTACATGAAAATTGAATTCTCAACAGTAATTTTGAATTATGAATGTTTAATAAGTTTGGTGCACCTGAAAATTGCGTTAGAGTTTGGCTCCATCATTGAAATACATAACCAACGCAATTTAAAATGCAACAGTATGAAGGTAGTAAGTTAATGCTTTAGACTAGGCAATAAAATTATAGGCTCTTTCAAATTTGATAATAGTGTTAAGATGAATGGAAAGAATTGCCTAACAAATCCTGCTTTAAGTGGCGCAATCTAAAGAGTATATAGATGCAAGATAATTCTCCTACACCTTGACCCAAAAGGTTACATGGGTACCAAATTAATGAAATGTGTACTGTATCAGGAAAATTAGATTCCGAGAATGAACTCATCATGAAATGATTCAAACACAGATTTGTACCCGAATATAACAAATGAGTCATTTGCTGCCGAGCAGTAACGGAACATGTATGTGCTCACTGTTGGTGGAAAAGGAGTGAAACGTTACCCTTATTAAAAACGACATATAGTGAACGTAAAGTGGAGAAAATAAATGGTTTCGAGAATATGTGCAGGATAGCGGAAGAAGGGAATAGCGAAAATGACAAAGATCACGTGCAAATGTGGACAGAATGTGAACCTTGGTCCACCCGAAGATTAAGTTTGCGGCTGAAAGCTGAAAAAGTGAAAATAAATAGGCAAAAATTGCAAAGGAATTGGGTATGAGAAAAATGAAACATCAGTAGTCTGCGAGTTAGTAGCTAATAAGGCCATTAATAAATGGACTATCCTGTTTATGCTTTAGCACGCACAAAACTGAAAACTGCGTTGAAAGGGCAAAGATTTGCTGACAGCCAGCAACATCCAGCGACATCCAGCAACACGTGACTGTACTTATCAAATGTATTTTTAGGAAATGAACTTCCAATATGCTTCCACACGCACACAACCACGTACCAACCAGCACACACACACACACACACACACACACACACACACACACATATATATATATATATATATATATATATATATATATATATAAAATGTTGCAAATTAAAAAAAAAATAATAATGTTTTATTTTATGAAAGTATTTATTTATTTATATATATATATATATTTGATATTTCAGATTGCCCTCAATCTTTCATAAAAAATAACTCTTTGTTACAAATAAATTAAAATTTTAATTTTTTATTGTACATTTATCTGTGTTAATTTCAAATCTCCCGTTGAAGCCTGAAGATCGGAAGCGAAACCGGTTGCTTCACCCGTTTTTTTTGTGTTTTTTTAAATATGTCTCGTAATATTAAGTTTTATATTTTATTTCGATCATTAAATTTTGTACGTACAAAAATATCTTTAAATATACATATATATATATATATATATATATATATATATATATATATATATATGTATGTATGTATCTTTATATATATATATATATATATATATATATATATATATATATATATATATATATATATATATATGCACATATTACGTATATCATGTATACTTAGAGATACCATATTCTGCTGTGAATCTCATACTTAATTTAGGCTATTTATTTTGTATCATAATAGCTTCTAAGATTTTGAGTCTGTGTGACGTCGTCCCCTGGTCGCAGCGCAAACTGTGACGTTCTATTCTGGTCTACCACGGCACCAACTGTGACGTCCCTAAACAGCACCAATTGTGACGTCCTCGCCGCGGCGCCAGCTGTTCGCTCCTCGCTGCTCCGTTCGGGTGTCGCTGCTCCAAACGTGACGTCCGCCTGTCGCGTCAGTCGTGTTGTCTCGTCCTGTGACGACCAACTGGCTTGCTATCGGTCGCGGCACCCAAATGTGACGTTCTAACCTTTTGGTGATTCTGCATTGATCCCCAGTCCGCCTACCCACGCTGTGAATTGATCTTAGGCAGACGAGATCAAACAGTGGTTGGGGCCCTAATGCAAACCGAGTTCAACGGGGGTGATACCACACAAATATGCATAAAAGAAAATAAAATGAAAACTCAAAAGTTCAAAGTATCAAAGAAAAAGGTAACAAACTTTATGTCTAGTTGTTCGATACATAGGACTGCATCTATCTCCCGACCCGTTCTATGGATTGTGACACGTCGTTTTCCGTTAGGCAAGTTTTAACGCTTCAAGTTGTTTGCTCTCTAAGAAATTGGTGTTTCGGTGTGTCTTTGGATGAGAGTCGAAAAAAAACTTATTGTGGTGGTCTGGATCTAAGTCGCTCTTCAAAATAATTGTTCTTGGGTTGAAGAGGAGTCCGGAATTTGCGTGAATCTTGGTCAGCTATCTGCGAGGCGGCTTCAACTGGAGACTGACTCTTCGCTGCAACTCCAACTCAAACTGAAATTGGAACTGGAACTGATTTCTGCTCGTTGTGGCTTCGCTTATATGGACGCCGACCAAAACCGGGGTGGGTCTGTCGGCGTCGGGGTTTCCTCGATAATTCTAAATACATATCCACCTCTCTGGTTAGGAATTTCCACTTTTTTCCATTTTTTGGGAACCTTTTCCTCACTCCCCCACCTTCTCACCATACTCAGAGGGCGTGAACTGCCCTCCCCACTTTTCGTAGCCGCTTCTCATACCTACACTCTGATGGCAGCGACAGCCTCCTTCGTGCGTCACGTGATCACCACTTGACCAATGATGTCTTAGTCGGGCGTGGACGAATCTGCGGCTTTGTTTCAGCAAAAAAATATATATATCTTGCTTAACTAAAAAAAAATTATCCCTTCTTTTCCTTTTCTTCCTCTTAATCGCCGTTATCATTTCTCTAGCCGCAAACGGGACAATATGAACAATGGCGGTCATAACTCTTGTTCTACACGTGGTTTTCGTCAGGTATTTTATCGCTAATTATCCGAATGGGTGGTCTTCTTAACACGGCCAACGTCGTCCTGAAAAGACATTTTAAATTCCCATTCATTTCCCTTCGGTACATATTTGATAACATAATTTTATTATCGCAGGCCAAGGATGTTCCGTCGAAGGAAATCGGTCAGCGGACACTGTGGGTGGCTTTTAATTTTTTCATATCTGTCCAAAGTCCTTTTAGTTGCCTGTTTTTCGTCACTTATCGAAATAACATTTTCATTTGAATTTTTCTTTGGCCAGTCGGTCTTTAGTTGATAATAAGATGCCTTCCCGTACCAATAGTTTGTTTTCATATCCTTAGATAACACAGCCGTCGCCAAAACATATCTGATTCTTTCTTTCGTTCCCTTTCTTTTTACTCAGAATTTCCCTGTCACTGCAATGACACCCTTTCGCCATTTGTTACTTATCAAAATATCCCTTTATCCATTGCCTCTTAGCCGTGTGTGTGTTCTGCTTATCATCCACGATTCGGTACTTAGCCTCTCCTTTTCTTCTTTTCTTTCTTTTCTTTTTCTCCCTCGTTAAATGGTGCCACATCTGTCTTTAGGTGGTTCAGAGTATTTTGGTATTACCCACTAATATTTGTCATATGTTGAGAGTTGTATTTTGTTCGTTCGTTATGAGCTGGTCAATCTGTGCAGGAATTGAGTTTCGACAGGTGACGTGTATATATATATACCCGGATATAAGAGAGTTATCGGGACCGGAAAAGAAGTCTCTTGTATCCGGGTTTCTCTTATATCCGGGTTTGGTCTATTTTATATACATTAACACAGGCTCTAATTTGGGACCAGAGAAAATTTCTCTTATATCCGGGTTTCTCTTATATCCGGGTCTCTTATATCCGGGTCTCTTATATCCGGGTTACACTATATATATATAATCATACGAATGTACGTATGCAGCCTCTGTCGGACAATATATAAATTAAGATTAGCTACTATTGTGATGAAATGAAGATTCTCACACACATAGACCGGATTTTTTAGGGCCTTTTAATTAGAGTATCTTCAAGACAGACATATTTTAAGGCTTGCAGCAGCGTCAAAATCACAAATTAGCGCAAATGTGATCCCAGATATGCCAACAAGAAACTTTGGGAATCGTTTAGTTGTTGAGTGACTACAGGGATGTATGCATCTAAGCGAACGTCCATTCACGCCACAACACGCATGAATATCATCTGTTGAGGGAAATTGACACTTTGCCATGCTTCGAGATGAAATCATTTTCTGTTTTCATCTTTTTACTAGTTGTAAGCAACATAGATCTAGGGAACAAACAGCACTCAGTATGCATTCACAAACAATACACATGGCTTATCTCTGGCATCAGTGTCGGATGCCACAATTTAAGATTCCCGTCTTTGTGGAGGGAATATTGTAGATTACCAGGTGTGTTCAGAACATTGGCTAATGCTATTCCTCCAATTGAACGATGATATGCAGCCAGATAATGCTTACAACGTGATATCCGTTCTACTCAGATTACTTTGAAGAATATTCGATGAATTTCCTGGACAACACAGTTACAAGTTCAGTCTTCCATCGAATATGTATGAAGCATGATAGGAGAAAAACCTCGTTCGTATATATCTTGCTTTAGGCGCAAATCAGGGAATTTGTTTTAGGAGCGTATTTACCGTACCTTGCGTTATGGCAATGGTAATATTAGCCATTTCTTTGTAAGGTACCATTTCTTTGTAAGGTACCATTCGGTAATCATTAATCGAACAGCCAGTTCTAATATCGTTTGAAATTTATAAAATCTTTCTTTTAAAACAATTTTTCAGGAAAATAGGTTTTTCATGACAACTGCTATATCGTTTTCCAGTATTGATGGGAGTTTTCTTAATAGTATTTTGTTTGAAGCAGTGTGGAACGTCAGCATCTTGATTATGTCTTTATTTTTTCTTCTAGTTACACATGCTACCCATACTGTTCAAAGGCTCCAAGTGATATGGTTTCTGTTATTTGATACAGTTCTTTGGGATTCTGTAGCCAACGAGTTTCGAAGAAGACCTACAGACTTCGTTACCTAAAACCAAGTCAATCTATCATTTGAGAAAGCTGTTGTACACAGCTGGCAGTTTCAATACTTTTGAAAGGGTTTATCGCCATGCATGTCATACATATGAGTGCATCGATCTGTCAAGGCTGTTTAGGAGCAGGTTAACGTTTTTTAGGAATTTACGGTGTTGGGCGAAACAACCTCTAGTGCAGCTATTTTTCTAATTCCAGACCGGTAGACGAAATAAAATTATTATAAAGAGAGCATCCATTCAAATATAGATATCCACTAAAAATGACGTTTGAGTGATATATATATATATATATATATATATATATATATATATATATATATATATATATATATATAATGGACTCTCCCATCGGTTTCGACGTATGAGGATCTGACAGCTAAGTTGATTCAGTTATGAAATTTTGTGCGATAATCTTAAGTGGCATTTAAGACCCGCTAGTGATTTACAAAGGAGGCCACATATGGAGCAAGTGTGAGGATTGTGAGATGAGATGACTGTTAGATTGCCTGACCTTTTAGATTTTGCCCTCGTTTCTTGAAGATACTTCAGACAAGCAGATTGAAAATTGCTGAGTCTACTAAAACACGTTGATCTTTCATTCTACCTGCTCCAAGGCTAAGCGCTCATAGGTGTTATGTATATATATATATATATATATATATATATATATATATATATATATATATATATATATATATATTGTGTATGTATATAAACACACACACACATATACATATATATATATGTACATATATATATATATATAAGCAAATTTTATATATATTATTTATATATTATATATACGCAGTACTTATTGGAAAGCGTTCAATATCAGTGATAGAGCTAACATATTTAGTTGGATTGATGTGAGTTTGTGACCCTGAGTTTCACGCTATTTGCAATCGTCAGACAAACTCTTTTGAAACCCAGGGTTACACGCACACATCAATCCAACTAAATATATATATATTTATATATGTATTTATTGAGATAATATTTTTATTATGTCAAACTTTATTTTTTAAAGAGATATATGTACACTTTCTATGCTTATAGCTATTTATAGATAATCCATTTCCCTCTAGCTCTTTAAGTAAAAAAGTATTTTCATACGCATTTTTATGTATACGGTTTTCTTTTTTATAGTTTTATAGATAAACAAGATACATACTAGAGCATTAAAAGCACTTGGTTAAACGAGTTTTCAATTAAATTGATCTGCGTGCAACTGCTCTTCTATTCAGGAGAGTATTATTAATGTATAGAAAATATAAACATTGCACATGTTAAATATTACATAATATCAGAATATGCGCAAATATAATGCATTTATTTGATACCTTACTTTTACCCCTGGTTCCAAGTAACGGAACGGTATGAGACTGCACTGAACGGAAAGCAAAAGGAAATACTACTACTACTACTACTACTACTACTACTACTAATAATAATAATAATAATAATAATAATGGGAAGAACGAGATTTTTGGTCTTGGTCTACAGTCGCTCTAGAGCAGGTAACCTGAACAAAATTACGTCTTGGCGGTCAAGAATAAAACGCAAATATTACAACTCTCAGTGATTACTTCATACAGGATCGACCGTCACTCCGATCAACAAGGGCTGCATACCTCAGCTAGAAACCAGTCTGGGTTCGAAAAATCTGTCACTGGATCAAAATTCTTTCAGCAACGAAGGGAAATTTGGTCACCAAACCCGGACTAACTCCAACCTTCGACCAAATGACTCAATGGCAAATGAATTAATAAAAAGAAAGCGAACGAAATGGACACGCGAAGAGTAAAAACAAATAATGATATCCTTTTACCCCGCACTCAAAAATCCGCAAAAGAACATCACGGATCAGACATACCAAATATGGAGAACTACTGTAGGAATTGGAATAAGACCCTATCTTAAACCAAACATGCTTGTCAATATCCGCAGAGACATCGAGCGAAACAAAGGACTCTTAAATGCAGAAATAGATAAGATAAAACTATATATAAGACAGAATACAATGACCAATCACTCAAATGATAAAGAGATGAGAATAGAAATAAATAATATGACAGAGGATGAGTTACAAACTAAAATGAATGAGATACGAAATAATAATCTCACAGTAAATTAAACTGTAGAACCTACCTGTAGCATAATCTGCAGTTATCCAGACGATGTCACTGAAGATGAGTCTAACTACATTAGGTTAGAATTCCTTGAAAACCACAGAGGTGAAATCATCGAAGCGAAAAATCACATCATCCAAGTACTCAGCAGATTAACTCTCAGACAAATGTTAAAAAGAGACCGGCTCCTAAAAATTCATATGATAAAGTTCAATAAGCACACTGTGCAACTATACAACCCTGCCTCGGATAAACTATTAACGAACAAACCACTGGAAACATCACAGAAGTTAACAATATCATATACGCCAAAGTTTGGAAGGCAAATCTGATGCGAAAAATAAAGGAAAACAGATGTGATATTTCGATATTGGATGAGTTCAATAGAAACCTAACGCGCAAATGCTGGAAGATCAAGTGGAAATATAAAATTAAATCGCTACGTGAAATTCCATCAATCAAAGTAATGCTAAAGCAGAAACTGCAGTTAAAGGCATAGAGAACAAGATACGAAATATCGGTTATCCACAAAGTCCTACTGTTTCTTGATCTATGCAATGTTATATCAAGACTCCTCTTCATTTGAAAGTAAATTTTCCAGTTTTTTTACTACCATACAGAAGCATTGGTAAAATATTGTAATTCAGCAGCCTTTTCTTTTTTCCATCGATATTTTTCCTGTTTCTTAATATTTTGTTTGCAAGGCGTCTTTCACTATTCCAATGCTTTCTGTGAGACATTTTCGGTCGTAGCGAAAAGATATGAAGAATCAGGTGTCCTAGAGCGTGTTGAGACTACCCCGAAAAGATTTGCAGAGATTTACTTGGATGCGGAGGAAAGTGGTGAATATTTGAGGAGACAAGCAATCCCACTGTCTCTAGGAATAGCTGCTAGTCATGCGTTGTGAATGTGCAAATTCATAAAATACATCAACAGAAATAATAAAATGTCACGACCTTAGGGGTGAGCAGAGGAACATTAAGATGATAGACGTATCAGTTGTTATCAGAGCAGCAGGGAAGATTCTGAGTAATTTAGAAAAAGGCTAGAACAACTCGTCACTTGAGATTAAATGGGTTCTATCTGCAATTTTGAAATTTTCTAGTTGTCACTTTCAGCAATGTCCTATATGACCACTGAAGTTTTGTACAAAAATCTCCAACGTATGTATTGAAATGTTTCTGTCAATTTACGAAAATGTTATGACTAGCCAAACTTTGAAATTAACTATCTGAAAACTAAAAAAAAAAAAGTGCAGATAGAAAGTTTTTAATTTTGGCTGACGATAGAAATTCAGGGCGGGAACTGAAATAATCCCAATGACCGATCGAGAATACTGAGGAAAGCCATGAAATGTTGTGGAGATTATCTGTACATCTCGAGTTAAAACTAGTAGTTATTGTTGATATGAAGCCAAGTGGGAATGATAATAATAATAATAATAATTTTAAGAAATAGTAGAAATATTATATAGTACAGCAAATATGTATTGTATGCTCTTTTTAATTAGTATTTTTTTTTATTACGTATGATTTTCAGATATTGTAGGAAATTACAGCGGTAGAACAATGCGATGAAGCGTTTCTGTGAAGGTATTATAAATGCTTTCTTTTAAAATCACCAAGATATGAATAGAATTAAATTTTTTCCGAGATAGTTGAGGAGAATCATTAACGAAAAGATACAGAGAAACAGCAAGAAAAAGAGAAAGCGTTAAAGATATAAAACAATTCAATTCAACTCTAGTGATGTGGAGTCAGGCACGACATAGCATGAAAAGTCTCCATTATTTTCCCCAAAAGAATGAGAAACATTTCTTAAATGGAAAGAATAATCAGAAATCGTGTTTCCTGCTCCGTGTCAAAGAATGGTCTGGTAGATCGTCGAGAAACCAAGAGGCCTTTGTTGAGAAAATGCCTTTTTGTAGTCTCGGGGAAATTTTGAAAAAGGCGGTTGATAGGAAGAGTTATAATTTCTTTTTTACTCCTAACTGCAGTTTATCATTTTAATATTTGAGTGATTATTTCGAAGTCGGAAAAGAGTAAAGGAACAGTTTCTAACCTACAAAGTGTAAAGCGAAAAATCATATGCTGTTACATAATTTTCAACATCAAATTGAAGACCAAGGAAAAGCATACGATGTACACAAAGTCCAGTACATAATATATACGATATACACAAAAACTAGGACATAATATATACGATATACACAAAGACCAGGACATAATATATACGATATACACAAAAATTAGGACATAATATATACAATATGCACAAAGACCAGGACATAATATATACGATATACACAAAAACTAGGACATAATATATACGATATACACAAAGACCAGGACATAATATATACGATTTACACAAAGACCAGGACATAATATATGCGATTTACACAAAGACCAGGACATAATATATATGTTATACACAAAGACTAGGACATAATATATACGGTATACACAAAGACTAGGACATAATATATACGATGTACACAAAGTCCAGTATATAATATATACGATGTACACAAAGACCAGGACATAATATATACGATGTACAAAAAGACCAGGACATAATATATACGATTTACACAAAGACCAGGACATAATATATATGTTATACACAAAGACTAGGACATAATATATACGGTATACAAAAAGACTAGGACATAATATATACGATGTACACAAAGACCAGTACATAATATATACGATATACACAAAGACCAGGACATAATATATACGATGTACACAAAGACCAGGACATAATATATCCGATGTACACAAAGACCAGGACATAATATATCCGATGTACACAAAGACCAGGACAATATATACGGTATACACAAAGACTAGGACATAATATATACGATATACACAAAGACCAAGTCAAAATTATATACGATGTACAGAAAGACTAAGACATAATATATACGATGTTTATAGACTTGACATTATTCTTCGATGCTGGTTGCTGTGTACCATAAGTGAAGAGTTATATACATTTGCACATTAAATGCGATTCTCAGTAGCTTAACAGTTATTAGCAAACTAGTATTGCGCACCATCTTTAGCTACGTTGATTTTCCATGTAAATAGCGTGCTTGAAATGTAACGTGATTTTAAAGAGATTTTAATGTGATTTAAAGTGATTAAACTGGAAGCCAATTAGCTTATTTACATTGTTATAAATTAATTGTGCGCATTCCTAGTTTATAGATATTTGCTAAACTTTATTTATTCCGAACTACAGATGTTTATTTCTAGTTTAATATATATATATATATGTGTATGTGTGTACTAAATTTAGCTTTGTCTTACCCAAGTTCAAGTGGTAAAGGAAACGGGAATATAAAGACTGTATTGCGAGAAGATTTCACATATTCCTTTTTTTACACCTACGCAAAATAATGAAGGTGTGTTAAATTTTCTATTGGGTTATTTGTTAACAGAGTTAAATACATAATAAGCAATATATATATATATATATATATATATATATATATATATATATATATATATATATATATATACAAAATATATGCAAATAATGTATTACGAATAAATAAAGGAAAATGTAATCTTGTAAACTAGGTTGGCAAAGAGAAATTCTGTCTTTTAATATGCACATTAAAGAAGTTGGTTGGTTGGTTTGGTTTTATGGCATATCAACCACTGTAGGTCATTTTATGCCAAATTAAGTTATATATATATATATATATATATATATATATATAAAATATACAGTACTATTAAACGTATAGCTGGCAACATTATTGTTTCAAAAACGTATAGCTGGCAACATTATTTTTCCGAAAACATTATCTGAGGCCTTGCTGTTAGACGTAGTTTATCGTCATACCCAGGTCGCCATTAAAGAAGTAGAATAAATAATAAAATATATTTTAAAAATATAGGTTACCTTTATTTTTACAAAGAGATGTTTTGGGTAATTTCAGTTATTTATTACACATGACTTTACGTATTTATATATATTTAAATCGTGTGGCTGCACTTTATGAAGAAGGGATACAATGCCTTTGAGAATGACTCTCTCTGACATGCTCAGATCAAGTGTGATCTCCGAAGAGGCATTCACTATGATTTGCCAACTTATTTGTCTCGGAAATGTGGTGTAAGTGTGAGCGCATGCTGTTGTTGAGGGAAAGTTGTCGAAATCACCTGAAAGGTCCTCATAACAACCAGAAGCAAGCCAACAATGCTAACTTGCCTCATGGTCCTACCAATAATACCCGTCTTACTTGTAACAAGGTTAGCAGATCATCATCTGGCCTGAGATGGTACATGGTTGTACACAATTGAGGTGTTTAGCATGCATCCTATTAACCCAATCCACAAAACAGTTTATTTGCCATATAGGCATGATACCTATGAAATCGAACGCTGGTCTCAAGTGTCCTCTTGGGGAACGTAGATGCCGAAACGAAACGGAAACCATTAAGAAGAATTAAGAGGCGGCTCTCATCTGAGTAAAATGTGACGATTATTTTTGCTGGACAAAAGATCAAAGTCTTAGTCAAGTAAATATACACCCCTCTGACTCGAATTGAACCTATATTTATTTTTAATCAGAGTAAAACCTTAAGGCCAGGTGTGCTATTACTATTACGTGAGAGAACGCCACTATAGAAGAGTAGAATATTGCGAGAAAGGAGGATTTCTTTGGTAAAAAAGAAAAGTGTACTGAGCTGCTACGTGATATTTGTCCTTCTTTACGGCAGCGAGTGTTGGACGGTCTTCTCAAAGATAAAGACACTCATGACAACAGAGGTATGGTTCTACAGAAGGATGCTAAGGATATCATGGACTGAGTGTGAGAGCAACGACGGGATCTTGGAGAGGATGCCAACAAGGAGGAAGCTGATACTTAACAAAAGGAAGAGGCAGATGAAATTTCTGGAACACGTAATGAGAAAGAAGGGCATAGAGAATGTGATACTCAAAGGTCGAATTGAGGGAAAGGAAGACAAGGGAAAGCAACGCCTGACATAACTGGTGGGCTTAAGGAAGTGGATGATGGTCTGGGGAGGAGGCAGAGGGTCGAAACTTATTGAGAGCTACAAGGGATAGGGGGAAGTGATTGGACACGGCACATAAAAAAGTAAAGAAAACGGCTCAATTAACCTATTTAAATAATGCACATTTCTCTTTGGGAGTTTTCAAAGTCTATATAAAGTTTAAACATTGCTAACAGATAACGATATGGATGTTTTTCATATCTGGTTAAAGTCTTTTTATGAGCCTGTATATGTTTATGAGGACAAATTGACTATTACAAAATCATATTTTCATGCTTCATGATATAGGTAGAAGTAATTTATGAAACTGTCATTAGATTCCAAAATGCAACAACAGATATGTTCCAAATGAAGTCTTTTAAAACAAAAAATCAGTTCACCCCAAGTAAGGCAATAATACCACTAAGATGCAAGGTGATACTGTGAATAAAAGAGTATGAAATGGTTTTAGAAAGAGCTAAAAACCCATTCTTAAACACGAAATAAAAGACAAACATCTATTCCTGTCCAAAAGACA
The DNA here is from genome assembly GCA_903632075.3 of Acanthosepion pharaonis. Taxonomy (NCBI): domain Eukaryota; kingdom Metazoa; phylum Mollusca; class Cephalopoda; order Sepiida; family Sepiidae; genus Acanthosepion; species Acanthosepion pharaonis. The sequence goes on along the minus strand of CAHIKZ030001768.1, from coordinate 2,504,497 downwards.
GGAAAAAGTATGAACCGGATATCAAAATCTGATATATGAAAGGCTTAAACATTTACATTATAGAGAATAAATATTAAATTAATCATAACATTTAGAAAGAACACTATTACATAATTAACCTGAGATGGAACTTCCATTATAAACGTTTTTAACAAAAAAAGTATTTGAAAAATTTTAAAACATGATAAACTTTGTATCCATTTTGTTTCACTTTAGTTGCAAAGAATATACGAAATGATTAGAGAAATTCTTATACGGCAAATAATGCATATTCATTTTTTATTCTCGATAAAATCATTGTCAAATTTGTTTGAAACAAAAAACAAAACTTTCAATAAATATATATTTCCGGTTAAATAATAAAAAAATATTAACTGTAGAGAAAGTAATCAAGTAAAAGAAAAAAGAATGAAATACCCATTTTCTGTGAAAAGGAGGAATGAATGGAGATCATCCAGATTGGCAATATAATCACAGATGAGGTAAAGTGAGACGGAAGTATATAAACATAGAGGAATAACAAAAGATGTCGTTCAGAAACCAAAAATAGCCTTAACACGTTAGCTGCTATATAGTCATATATTTGTTAAGTGGTATTTCATTTTATGCTGTGTCTCCAGATACTGGTGACGTTTATATTTTCATTTTAATTCAGCAAATGTTTTATGCATATTTCTATAAAATTAATGTCTGTGGGTTCCTGTTAACATATTTGGGGAAATGCAACTGACACTCTGTTTCTCATATCTTTTACTTGAATGCTTTATAAATGTGTAATAAAGGTATGAAAAACAAAGCTCAAAGAAAAACTACAGCATTACTAATGTTTGCAGATTTAATTTTGTCACCAATATATTGTGACGTGACCGTTATTATGAAATAAATATAAATAACATATAGCACTTAAAATGCTTCTTCATTACCAAGCAGCTAACTGTTAAAAATTACGTATATTATATATATATATATATATATATATATATATCATTTGGTTCATTGATTCGTTTTGTATGCCAAAATTATGAAATAAATGTAAATAACAGATACAGCACGTAATAATTCGTGTTTATTAGCTAGAAGCATCTAACTGTTTAAAATTATATATATATATATATATATATATATATATATATATATATATATATATATATATATATATGTGTGTGTGTGTGTGTGTGTGTGTGTGTGTGAAAAGTGTGTGTATATAAATATAAATAAATATATATATGTATAATTATTTATATATTATATGCAAGGGTACTTATTAGAAAGCGCTCAATATCAGAGATAGAGCTAACATATTTGGTTGGATAGATGTGAGTTTGTGACCCTGGGTTTCACGCTTTTGCGATCGTCTGACGATCGCTAAAGCGTGAAACCCAGGTAAAAAAACTCACATCTATCCAACCAAATATATATATATATATATATATATATATATATATATATATATATATATATATATGTGTGTGTGTGTGTGTGTGTGTGTGTATATATATATATATATATATATATGGTTGATTGATTCGTTTTCTATGGATGATCAACTCTTCTAAGATTATTTAAAGCCAGGAAATATTTTAAAATTATGAGCATATTTTTATAATAATAATGACTTAGTGATACAAGTCTTAATAGTTAACCAATATGTGAGGGAGAAGTGGTAGATTCATGCCTTTCCCAAGAGTGAATATAACGAACCCAAGTGGAATTGAAGCATTCCGAGCCATTATCCATTTCACTACACGTACAATCAAGCTTACAGCACCTGGTATTTCAAGTAATAAGCTATCTAGGCCCGTTGTTGCTGATCATACGGGTACCGGTGTTTAACGTAAACCATATATAATTTGGACTCCCCACCAAAAAAAACAAAAAACAAAAACAAAAAAAAACAAAAACAAAAAAAAACAAAAACAAAAAAAAACAAAACAAAAAGAACATTAAACACACACGAAAGTAGACAGTACTACGTGTTGGTCACATCGATTCTGAGGATCGCAAAATAAATTTGGCGCGTATTTTCTCTAAATTTATTAATATTAAAAATGCCATTGATATCTAATATATTCAAAGTATTTTTTTAAAATATACCAAAATAAGGACACATGGCACAGTGGATAAAGGCATTGGTTAGATCCATTGACAGGACCCAAAGAGTGTGAGTTCAATACCCGGTTAAGGCAGTGTAGAACTTTCAGAGGGAAATTAGCAGGAGATAACTGATAACTGACATCCATCAAACGTGGAACGAGAACAGTCTACCTCAGTGAGCGAAATAAAGGGTTCAGTTCGACATTCCAACCTCCTGAAACGGCCGAAACGTTGTGATAAATATGGCGACAAAGATGAGGACAATCGTCCGAATAATTTAAATAATGTACCAAAATAAATCGTGATCCCAATAGTTAATTTGTGTTGGCAGTCAACGGGTTAAGAGAAAGTGAAACCAGTGAAAATCAATTAAGTAGGATAGAAATCTCGAAACCATTGTTTTTTTTTTTTATTTATCTCACTCGATGAACGGAAAGACGTATGCAAAACGTGTCTTCAGTTCTAACAATAACAAGTATAATAAGAAATAGTTGTTTCATCGCCATACGTTTCCTTGGCCTAACTGGTAGGTCACACTTGGCTGAAATTAAATCTCTGATATAAAAAATGTCGTACGTCTTCGGTTCCTATCAAAAAAACATAACTTTTTTTTTTTCAGTAGGACTTCTCAGTCTCTCGGCCGGTTTACATTAAATTCATTGTTTGTGTTGTGTACGATACACCTAATTTACATAAGTGGAGTACCGACCATACAAATATGGGTTGGTACCGGAAGACGGGAGAGATAAAGGAAGATTAAGAGATCGAATCGAGAGACTCTGCCCGACTGCAATTAAGTCAACCCATTCTGCAGGAACAGTCTTCCCAAGAATATACCAAAACTAACTGTAAATATTGTGTACCCTTTTCTTGTTTCAATACATTTTGTTAACGTACATTTTGTGTTGTATTATTATTATTCCATGCTTATCCAAGTTTCAACAGTTTGAAATAACAGGAATTTCTATTCAAGCAAGTGTCCACCTCTTGATATAAAGCTTGCTGTAATAAGAAATAATCTTGGATAAAACAAAATTATTTAATTGTTTCACAATTACTTTGCTTATGCTTCGGGTACGAAAATAAATTTGGGCAGATATAGAGTGCGAGAGATCCCACCGATCGATGTGCATTTCGTAAAGCAATAATTGAATCTTGTCTCAACAAGATCGTTTTCTATGATCTAATCTGGATGGTACATTTAAATGAAAAGCGATTATGATCTAAAAAAAAAAAAAGAAAGGGTAATACAATTTCGATTCCTATCGGGAGGCATATTTTCTTTTGTAACAATTCTTGATATACAGAACGTTTAATTTTAATTTTACTTTTAACTTTAATTCCACTGACTACTCAAATACATGTATCCACTAAATATAACGTTTATAATGATAATAAATAATACTGAATTTAAAAATACATTTATTACTCAGATTATTTCTCAGGTACAAACAAAACGTGAGCAGAAATGTCTTCGAAAGGTCTTATCGAGATATGTCCATTTCTTAAATAGGTGATCGGAGTGAGACCTAATTGGCAACGTAGACTTCGTTTAAAATTATTTTTCTTTGCGGTAAAAAAGAATGTAAGTTTTATTCACATCAGAGAGCATATATCCTTTCTCTACGTCGGGTTTGAAACACCTTGAAACATCTGTTCTTGTATGATCACCGAAGTTAAGCAGCCTCGTGCTTGGTCAGTACCTAGATCGGTGACCGCTTTGAAATACCAGATGCTGTCAGTTTGGATGTGCGGGTGGTTTAATGGATAATAGCAAGGAATTTTTAATCGGTGAGCTGAGTTCCAATTCTAGTTGGGTTTGTTATATTTAATTACGTGCAAATAGCCTAGGGAAATGTATGAATCCACATCTTCTCTTCTCATCCAGTTATGAGCTAATTAGTAAGACTTGTACCATTAAAGCATTATTTTTTTTTTAAATCTAAAAAATATTTTCTAGCTTGAAATAACCTCTAAAGGGTTTATAAGCCGTAGAGAACGAATCAATCAATTTTCCCGCTCAGTTGACATTAATTTCCCTGTTTAAAATATCAGATGTGCCTACTGAAATACGTGAACACACTAAATAGGGCGGTTTTAGCAATCAGAAATATCTTCACTTATAACAATGATAAGTGCTATTTCGGAAGAAAACTCCGAAACAAGGTGCAAGTGTAACGTTCAGAGCTTTTCTTCCTTTCTATTTAGAAAGGGAGTTAATGCGCTTAGATTTCGACCTGATCAGAGATGAGGCTACCCGTTCCAGTTTCTTCTATGTAATTTTCTCCACCTTTTATAATTATTGTATTTGTATCCTTATCAAAATCCTGGTATGAATGGATGTCGCCCAATGCTATTAAAGGAGGAAGATTTACAAACGGCATTCGTTTAAAAACATGAAATTTTCCAACAACTACAGCCTGGAGGAACAAATCTAATTTCTTTGTGGATACAAAACGGGGGAGGAGACGGCAAAGATTCCGATCGTTGTATTTGGTAGTGTTATTTTGGGAACTAGAAAGCATATCGGAAATTGATGAAAGAGAAATCGCAAACACGAGCAGAAATATTAACAGAGATTTGCTGGAATTATAAAATTGATAAAGAAAAAGCGCCAGACAAAAAAAAGTCTGTGTTTGTGTGTGTGTCGGGGAAAAAGAGTTGAATGATGAATGACGCTTGGCAAAAATGGGTGAAAAAAACATAGTAAAATGAGGTGAAGAGTAGAATGAATAGAAAATAACTATGAAACCAGACGATCATCGGGAAGAAATAATAACAAAACTATATAGAAATTAAATTACTATCAGAAATAATCATCGAAAAAAAGTTTGTACTCACACACATGTAACCGCATATACATATATTAGCCATGTCCATAACATTTAAATTAATCCGAAACTAAAATAATTTAAATACTAATCTACATAAAAGACATCACTTCCTCACTTTTCTTTATTAGACATTGGATTTTGTCATGTCGTGTCCTTCATAGCTTGCCTGACTTTTCAGCTAACCTGATGAATATTTATTAGCTTTCCTAAACTTAAAAAATGAAAAATACTCAGTAAAATGTTTGCTCTTGTATATAAATACTTGTTATTAAATAAATTTATTGCATTTGACTTGGTAAATTCCTAGAGTACGAAAAGCGCTTTCGTATTGTCTTTAATCCTATTGATCTTTTAAAGATATACTCAAATTTGTATATATATATATATATATATATATATATATATATATATATATATATATATATATATATATATATATATATATATATATTTAATTATTTTTATAAAAAAAGATTATAACATAAATATGTTATAAAATCACTGCAAAATAGCCATTTTGTAGTGATATTATAACATATTTATGTTATATTTTTTTTTTTATAAAAATAATTATATCTGCTCTACTTTTGTATTGAGCACTCTTTTAAGAATAGTAATTGTTGGTTATTGAATTTTTCCGTATAAACCAATTATATACTTGTATATATATATATATATATATATATATATATATATATATATATATATATATATATATATATATATATATATATATATGTGTGTGTGTGTGTGTGTGTGTGTGTGTTTGTGTGTGTAGATAGTGATTTACTAAGTGGTGTCATATATATATATATATATATATATATATATATATGAATAAAATAGACAATCGGAAAATAGTACTTAGTCCTTGCAGACGCGTTTCGACATTTGACCTTGACTTTATCAAGGCAAGGGATGATAAACAAAAGCGAAATGTTGTGTACTTACAAGAAATTCAGAAATTTTAAAAGATGCTCCTGTGTTAGGCTCATTTTGGGGATATTAGTAATTATTTCTTGACTTAATTTTTCGACTAAGAGTGTTTTTGTTTTACTCCGAAATTATAGATACTCATTTATTTATGTTGGTCAGCAGGGTTATGGTTAGGGTTCGTAGGGTTAGGGTAGGGTTATGTTGGTCGATGTTCAGAGTTGAGGATGAATATTCCTCCCAATTACCTGTAATTTCTTTTTTCCTTTTAAAAGATGGCAATCTGGTAAAATGGTATCTGGCATGAAGGAGCTTATGAAGTAAAGCTGTGTCAAAGTATTTAGTCCATGCGGAAGAAATTGCACCCACTGTTATTTACCAAATCTTGCTGAGCGTTCACTTTAATGTACAAACAACACAATATATATATATATATATATATATATATATATATATATATATATATATATATATATATATATATATATTAGATGTCAACCCAGGTAATGTTTCCACACTAGTGAGAGCAAGTTGTTTGACAAAAATTGTCGCTAGCGGCTCCACATTGCAGGCAACCGATGAAATGAAAATCGCCCAATAAATGGACAGCCACTGATGGGGAATATGTGAACAAAATTAGTATTTTGTGATTGAATATTTGTTTTATCCCATGATTTTATTGAACTGTGACTAATCCGCGGACATATATCGGAGGTATTTTTTTCTGGAATCTCCTTTGTATTTTAAAATGACATTTTCTGACTGAATCCAACTATATTTACCACAATGACTGTACTGGTAAACTCTAGGGACACACACACACACGCATGCACACACGCATGCACACACACACACACACACATATATATATATATTAATAAATTCACTAAATAGAAAGGCGTTAATGATATTGAAACAGTAGAGGTTACTAGGAATGGAACAGAATGAGAAAATTTTGGAATGGAGAAAGGACAATAAAAGAATATTATACACTATATAGAGGAAGACAGTAAATTCATTTAATTTGAAAATTGTAGGTAGCAGGGAAGCAAGAAACACAGAGATAGTTCCACAGGTGAGACGTACGAGAAAATTAATTATTATAATATAATTTATGATTACATCTAGCTATTTGATAGTAACAGGATGAGACTTCATAACCAATTTAGTACCACGCTTAAATTCACGCGCTCGAATATATATATATATATATATATATATATATATATATATATATATATGTATGCATATATATATATATATATATATATATATATGTATATATATATATATATATATATATATATATATATATATATATATATATATATATATATATATATATATCGCACTAAAATATGAAATTAACAGTAATCATGCACTGATGGTTCTTATTTCAAAGCTGTCTGTATCTATAAAGATTATTTTCAATAGTGAGCATTCTCTCTCGATAAATATAGCAAAAATTTACGCAAAGTTTTACTAAATCACCAAGCATCAGATTTTGGTGATAAAGGACTTTTGGGTCAGGACTAAAATCATTCAGTAATACCCACTCCAGGTTTCTCTCTCTCTCGCTCTCTCTCTCTCTCTCTCTCTCTCTCTCTCTATATATATATATATATATATATATATATATATATATATATATATATATATATATATAGGAAATGGATTAAATCCGACATATTGTTATTTTTAATTTATTTTGGTCAAACGTTATTTTGATGGATACTCATATTCGAGTAGAAGCTTTGTTTTTAATTAATCGGTAGTTTTTATACAACTACATCAACTACATCAACCGGCCTGAATATTGGAGAAATCTTGTCAGAAAAATATGCTTACACTTGGCACGATTCGAACCTGCATCTCCTGTGGGGAACCGTCATTGGATCCGATATGCCTAACTGCTCGACCAGAAAAAAAAACAAAAAAAAAAAAAAAAAAAAAAAAACAAAAAAAAATGATTAATTAAAACAGTGATTCTACTCGAATATGAGCACGCATCAAAAATAATGTTCCAACAAAATAAATTAAAAATAACAATATGCCGAATTTAAACCATTTCCTAATATATATATATATAACGTGTTCTTTTCTATTTTCTGCTTACCTGCGCGCACATATATATATATATATATATATATATATATATATTGCACCTTATGAAGATGAGAATTATGTACGTATATAATTTCCAATATATTTATTCATTTATATGTATATATTTGTGTGTGCGTGTATTTTTGTGTATGTGTGCATAATTGTGTGTGTATGTGTGTGTATTTCTTTGTGCATGCATTTGAAAATGTGCAACCACTTTACAGTGAGATAATGCATCATCTTCTACATATATATATAACTATGTGTGCATGTTATATGCATATATATATACGTATATATACACCAAAGGAATACTTTCTCAGGTTTCAGGTCATGAAAGTGCCTATTGAAATATTTCAGTTTCCTAACTATTAATACCATATTATGTATGTATGTATCTATCTATCTATCTATCTATATATATATATATATATATATATATATATATATATATATATATATATATTGTGTTGTTTGTACATTAAAAGTGAATTGCAGTGAGGCACGTTTTTTTGAGTTTATTTTTTTTATGTTAAGTGTTTTCTATTTCATAGATAAATATAGGTTTTAGCATGACTTTTATAAAATTTTGCCCCACCAACATAAAGAAAGAAGATAAGAATGAAAGAATGAGAAAAAAAAAGTGATGGCGGTGAAAGTGCCAAATTCTTAAAGTCAGTAAAATGGAATTTCACCAAAAAAAATAAAAGGGAAAATTTACAAGTGAATTTTTTTTTTCTAAAATTTGTAAAACATCCTCAAATTAATACCAATGGCTTTGTAAACATTGTCAGTACATACTGTTTTCGATTTCTCTAAAAATAAAACATATTTAAAGTAAAATATATATATTCGATACAAAATATATGCGTGCGTGCGCGCAAACGCGCACACCCACAGTTGTTTTGAAGGAAAAAAAAATGTGCGTGTGTGTTTAAAGATATTGGTTAAATTCTACAAAGTGATTAAATAGGGAGAAAGTAGTTAAAATTTTATAAATTTGACATGTTTCGCTATTTATTTAGCTTCAGCAACTTTTTTTTAAAAATTAGAATAATGCGGATATACTTCAATGTTTAAATTTTTATTGGCTTATTTTCATTGGCTGGATAGGCACCATGTGTTCATATGATATGGCGTTAGTACGTATACATCTACATAAACATCGATTTTTGTGTTTATTACGTGTTTACCTAATGGAGTGTCCATGTCTATCTGTGTGTTCCGAGTGGGTGTTTTAATTCTTTCATATATATATATATATATATATATATATATATATATATATATATATATAGATAGATAGATAGATAGATAGATCGTTGCTTTAAAGAGAAGATATATAATTATGTAAGCCTGTAAACAGATACTGCACCAAATACCAGCATGAGAATTTCTCACGCTTTCATTTTAGGTTGAATCCTTCTTCTGATTCTCTGCGAGTCTGATAAATGTCAAACTCTCAAGGTTTTTTGTTCTTTGCTTCTTTTCTTTTACTCCGTGCATGTGATGTTATTTATGGTATTTTTTTATTTCATTTATTACCTGTGGATTAGATTTTAGTGATCCACTGCCACCTGATGATCGCCTAAGTCATGAAAGTTGCAATCTTAATATGTATATGAATATTTTATAAATACCAGATCTTTCAGAGAGTTATAACGCATTTGTTTTTAGAAAGGAATGCTTATAATTCAACTAACTCCAGTAAGGAAATATCTGATAATAATAAAATTAAATATATAAAAGCTTTAGAACTAAGCAACCATAAAGTCAATTTAAAGCATTTATAAAAAAAGAAAAAAAAAGAAAAAAGAAGAAAAAAGTAATACCCTAGGCTTATGGTTTAATCCACCTTTTAAACGTAATTGAATTTAACTGTCCCTTAAATGGTCATTGTATAAATGATAATATTGTATATTGAGCTAGCATACATTCCGGTAACGATGACAAGTTTTACTACTGAAAATTCTTGGAAATTTCGTTTCTAGCATCATAGGCAATACAAAATATATAAACAGCACTACTCTCTCAAAAGACTTCTGTGAATTAAAGAACGATGGTAATACAAACATTATTACATGGGATATTATCGTTAAAACCAAATCTTACAATGGGAAAGGTGAGAGATGTAATTTATGATTGTTAGAAATTAGTAATTTTAAAACACTTACATAACCCTAGTAAATTTAATTAAGAGTAATGAAATGATGGTTACATGTAGGCAAAAAATAAATACCTGCTGAATTATATATATATATATATATATATATATATATATATATATATATATGCTCAACACCTGAAATTGCGTTGTGCGTGAATCTTCGAGTTGTTCTACCGGTGAAGGATATATATATATATATATATATATATATATATATATATAATGACTGGTTTCTATTTTAGCTCATTTTTCGTATTTTCTTACTATTTCTTATCATTAATTCCATCAGTGTTCTTATTAGTATCTTTCTTTGTGTCTATTCTCTATGTCATATGATGGCTGGCGCTTCACATTCTTTAGTTATTATTATCGTTCAGAAATGCCAAAATCAAAGAAGTTTGATAACTGAAAATTTAAAAATAGGTTTGTCTGTTAAGTTTCTGATTCTGGATCAATGCTCAGTAAACATTTGAACTTGATTTATTTACAACGTCCACTTTATATTAAAAAGTAGTAAATCCAATATTTGCGCTTTCAAATCACCATCCAATCCTACATCCACTTCTACTATTATGACTTCTACTAATACTATTAATACTAATAATAATAATAGAAATCTTGATATATTCAGGCATTAACCTGTGGTATTTTCTAATAAAAATATACTTATTGCGTCTTCTTTTTTAATTCTGCGATTACGAATGAGTTAAGTGTTAGGCTAATCCACGTGATTTGCTGTCATGACAATAGATTTTTATAGGCCTTTTATCGCAAATCTACTGTTTTTCTTACTTTTTAGATGGATCGTTTATCATGAATTCTGTTTTTTTTTTCCTTTGACAATATATAACATGTGGTGCACGCAAAACATCTCTTTCTTTTTGTTTGAACTGGCGCACATTGCAGTTAAAGCATGTAAAAATATCAATTTAATATTTGGAGAAGGATATACCGTGAAAAAAGCTGAAGTACAACCGAAATTTTAGATATTTTACTCTAAGGATGAGAATATTCATAATGAACCATCATTTGCCTACTATCTTCTTCTATGTGCTGTATACTTTCAGAACGTTACCGATCATGGCTCTCCACAAACTCCTGTCCTTTTCAGCTCTTAATAAAATTTGTCTTTTCGCTATTTTTCCTAACCCCTGTTCTATCAATCATTTACACAAGCACGTTACGTAGATTATTTGCTATTTTCTTCTGTCTCCCTTGCTTTCAGGATGTCAAATTCTCCAAGAACGCTTTCTTCCTCATATTTCAATTACTTCTTTCTGATTCTAAGTATTAGTGTGCTTCTTCGTTAATCATACGTTCCAATCATGGTATTTTTAGTATCCTCCTGTAGAATAAGACTACTGTTCGTTAAAATTTATTTTCTTCATCTGTGAAGGGATTGTCCAGAATTCAGTGCCATATTAGAGGACCGATATTACATATCTTTGCTTCTAATGAAATGTTCCCGTTTCATAATCATTTACTTAGCTTTTGGCAGGAATGATTCACGTTTCAAACTCGCTGTCGGATTTCAGTGTCACATTTTCCATACTCATTTAAAACACGTCCGAGATATTTACATCAGTGTCGCATATGATTTTGATATCTCAAATCAGTAGTTCGAAATCTTGGGCCATAGATTCTGTCTTCTTGCCATTGATGTTTCTTTCTTTCTTCTCATTTTCATTTACTACTTTCTGCAGGTGTTCCTGTTATTTGCTGTCTGGGTTTGCCATCAACATTATGTCATCTGCATATTTTATGTTAATACTATCACTTCTGGCAAGACTTCTAATTAAATTTTATATAAACTGACAGAAAATCAGAAACTGTGTTGTTTTGAGATGCACTAATCATAACTTCCATGCTGTAATAACGATTTATATTCGAACCTGTGAATCATTTGCTAATTTCGACATAAAAGGAAATTTCTACTTGTTTAAAATAGTGTTTTCATTTTTCCCGCTCAAAATCCGACCATTTATTTGGTACAAATTAATAAACCGATTGCCTTCCAAATAATTCGTGGTCTTGGTGTGATCTCTATTTCCCACTGACACCGTTCAAGCCGAGATGAAGTTCTACGTTCTTGCATGCTGATTTTCCAGAAATGTCGACTCTATAAACTATAAAATTTCACACAAATCCATCCACTTATTCTTTTTCTTTCTATTTGACCATATAAATTAAAAAAGCTAAATACAGTCAATAGCAAAATAATTTTGAACGCCTGTTCGAAGTAAAATGATTAGAAATCTAAATTCCCATAGTATTTCTATTGTTGTGAATTCAGTACTCACAAGGCCACTTATGCTTGTGGCCTTGAGTCAGAATAATCTAAAAATAATAAACATTACAAAGGAATTACGGTGTAGAGACGTGGTTGTCATTGTTAATGCATTGATTTTAATGTTCACTGGGTGCTCTAGAACTGTTGCCATGAGCCTGACTAAGTTAAGATTAATGCATAGTCATAACCTCTGACAGACAGATTCTCAAACGTATTTTCTATATCCGTGAGTATAATTTATATATGAAAGCATCATTGTTTTAAAAGAAACATTGTAAATGTATTTTTTGTATGAAAGGCCGTTGTGTATATATTTTCGGATATGTGTCTTTTGTTGTCCTCCTTTTACGGGTCTACAACACATTCATTAAGACAGCCTCTACCTTAAGTGCCTCTTGGGTCCTTGTATTGGGTGGGCAAATGCTTACAAATGGTTAAAGTTTGGACGGGCTTCATTCATACCGATTCAGATATTTAAAGCTAAGCGATGCCATGCTGACATCGTGGAGTCGAATTAACAAAATAATCTTTGTATTTCAATTATAAGAAATTCCAATCAGACAGCTTTTTTCCAAGAACCGATAATTTGTAGAAACAGGCGCCTGTCTAGATGGCTCTTCGGAAGATGCACTCTTAACCGGTTCATGTCAAGAGTCAAGGGTCATTAGCTGCCTACATTTGGATTCATATCACACACTTCCTTCTATAATGCTCTACCTTAAGTGACTCTTGATTTCTGTATAGGGTTAACACTAGTAAAAACTGTACGTTCCAAATATCTTTGTTGTTTGGAGGAAGTTTGCAAATAAATTTCTATGTGGATGAGCGATCTAAATATGTAGCAAATGTCTTTTTTTTCGTTTTGTATAACGTCCCAAATGAAATATAAGCATCCATTGAAAATCGGTTAGTGAAACCGTGAAGAAAATATTAATGTTGTAAACTAAAGTACAACGGATTTGGTATAAGTGAAACAACCAGGCGATAAACCGTGCTCATCAAAATAGAAATAAAAGTATTTGCATGGCAGAAAAACGACTATGCCACGAACAATGCAGGCTGTAAGAGTTAAGAAAATATGGATGCGTCCCTTAGAGAAAGAAAGGCAAGATATACAACATGTGGACATCAATCAGGGAAGCCCCGTCAACGCATAACCGTGCTACTCTCGCTCTCTCGACCAGAGTTCGATCTTCTTATCAGGTCAACTTCCGCCGCACACCCAATGACATGGTAGACATCGTGGCAAGGCTAATCCGTTGGTGGACATTCGAGAATAACAGTTTATCGGTCCGGCACTTGTTGGCAAGCGGGCAGACTTTTAAATTGCTTTCATTTCCGTTCGTTAATAGGTTTGCTACTGAATACATGACCAGACAGGGCCATCGACGCGGCACAAGAAAGTTACGAAATGGGCTCGGTTTCCGACAGGTACTGATAACGTCCAACAGCGACACAGGGCAGAAGTTTTCCACATTACAATGTGCATATATCTATGTATTCCCTACTACCGTGGATGCGCCATCATTTCTTTTACGTTTGTTCTAACCCTTGGCTCCACAGTCCACGCTCTTGTTCAATCGATCCAAGCATGTTTGATTAGCCAACTACCGCCGAAATATATAGTAGTTATTTTACAGAAAACTTCCGCAGTTGCTTTCAATAGAGACACAAATTCTGACAAATTCTTTCTCTTCCTTCATCCTTGTTAGACGGGATACTGGGATACAGCGATAATGTGAGAGAAAGAGAGTAACAGTGAAAGAGAGAGAGGTGAGTGAGAAAGAAAGTGAGAAAGAAAAATGGAGAGAGAGAAAGTGAGAGAAAGAGAGAGAGCAAGTGAAAGAGAAACTCAAAGAGCAAGTGAAAGAGAAAGTGAAAGAGAAAGTGAAAGAGAAAGTGAAAGAGAAAGTGAAAGACAAAGTGAAAGACAAAGTGAAAGAGAAAGTGAAAGATAGATAAGGAGAAAGTGAGAGGAAAGAGAGATGTTATTCCTTTTATTTCGTATATCGCTACGTCCGGCAGTTGGACAAAACTGAAATAATTTTCCGATTTTGATAAGCAAGCATATGCTCGAGAAATACGTTTCGTGACTGGGAAGAGAAGATCTGATATAATTTTAATTACAGATTTATACTATGAAGAAGCGAATATCAATGGAGCTTTGGCATTGGAGCTGTCAATCAAACTCAGGCTAGGCGTTGATTATGATGTAAACAGGTCAAGAGTTGACACTTCCGGAAATAGAAAGGAAAAGATCGAAATCATATCACTCACACACTGCTTGGACAAGCAGTTCCCCCAAATCTCCTCCCTTTTTTTCCCTCTTTCTCCCCGCCTCTTTCTTTTTCTTTCCTGTTATCACCCCCCTGCTCTCTATTTCTATTATATATTTTCTTATATATAATTCCAATATATATATCTCTTATTTTGTGGGAGACATTTTTTTTTTCAAGCATGACCTGGACCGAACGATAATTTCAAGCGAAAATATTTAGCTTTCTCCGACATAAAATTGTAGTTAATGGTCTAACTATACTTTCATATATATATATATATATATATATATATATATATATATATATATATAGCTCAGTTATAAGGTTATTTTTGGTACAAAGCAACAATTATGAGATACAAAGTGAGAATTTCCTCTTAATGATCTACAAGATTAGCTTGCGCTTCAATTAAAATCTATCTATCTATCTATCTATCTATCTAACGTATTTCCATCAATAAACGTGTGCGTGCTATTTTATATATTTGTATAAGTGAACGCTCATACATAGGAAGGAACATGCATGAATATAGACAACATGAAGGCTACACAGTTTCATGTATCAATGCGATATTCAGACATTATTTATAGTATATTCATAAATATTTCTGTTATCATCAGAACGATTTCATTTATGCAAGCAAGAAAAGCTAACATGCTTCTAAAAATAATCGTCAGTCGTTTATAATTAAACGTATCCAATCGACACAAAAATCAGAACGCAAATTAGAATTTCTAAATATGCCTTCCAAAAGCTAAGCAACGTGTTAAGAAACAGAGGCATGTCGTTAGAAAGGAAGAAAAGAATTCTGAACAGCTATGTAATATATATCCAACTTTATCGCCGAGAATACTGGACAATTTCCTCTACAAATGAAGAGGAAACTTGAGACAATAGAGATGCGGTTTTACTGAATGATGCTGAGAATATCACGGACGGGGCGTGTGAGTAACGAGGACGTTTTAAAGAAAACGGAGTCACGAGGTATATGTATACTTATAATCAGTAAGCGCTTGCAGATTGTCAGCTAGCTTTCATCATTGCTAGATGTAACCGTAAGTTCTATGCTAACAGTTTCTTCTCTCACACTTCTCGCTTGTGGAACTCTCTCTCGACTTCTTGCTTTCCAGTCAACTTTGATTTTCAAAAATGTAAATGCAATATCATTCGGCATCTTCTTTCTCCTTAAATCATCTTCTTTTATTGTTCTCTATCCTTAATAATGTTTTTTTTATCAGATTCTTTCGCACTCAGTAACCCCTTGCGTCTTAGTGGATTTATTGCCTTCATTGCAATAGAAGAAGAAATAGATGACTATACTTCATTTTCGAGGTTAAGTGAATCCAGAAAAAAAAAGATAGATTTCGTTGCCGGAAAGATGAAGATAACTAAAAATTAATTTACATTTGGATTAATGTCTTTTTTGTTTTTACAATATTTTGATCTTTGTGTGCTCCGGCCTTCTTTAGATGCTTGACAATCTGGATAATCTTCAAGGAATTTCGAACTGAAACTTTTACTTATTCTGTCGTGGAAGATTATTCTCATTCCGCTATTCCTGCCTAGGGATATCTCGTCTTATTCTTGTGCTTAATGATCGATCGCTCAGTTTCGTCTGATTCTAAGTCCGTACTACCCGATACAGGGATTGAATTCTTTGAAATTAAGACAATACCTAAATTAAGGAGAGTACGTTGAATTATTTATATTGCAAGGTGTTGAGATGTTGTGAGTTTCCCGCGTGTCGGTGTGTGAATCAAGACAAACACAGTTGTAGAGGAAAATACTGGTATATTTGTAAAAGCAATTAACAATAGAGTGATTAGGAGAACGAAGGTTGGTTAGTACGAAACAATATCCAAAGTCTATAGTCCAACGGTATGTACCGGGTAAGCTTATCTGGACTGCTGACGCTCTATCTCGCTCTCTTCTGTCTCTCTCTAGAGCTGACTTATATAAGAGGGACCAGTCCATTTCTAGTTAGAAGGTGGGTGCGCCCCAACACGAGGAAAATTCTTGTTGTCAGGAGTTTAAAAATCATTAAGAAAAGAAATTCTTAAAACCATTCAATAGTATATGTCCTGCATTTCTATTAAGACATTAAAACCTAATGTACCTTTTTCTTTCATATGTTAAAAAATGCTGTTGAATATTTAGAGAAAGAACAAAAGACGAGATTATGTTCTCTTCAAATACGGCCTGGTTACGGCGAATCACCATAAGAGGTAGAATATAGTATTTTTAAAAGATAAATACACTTGTCTATTCCTATTAGTATTGTATCGAGACATAATATAACTGATTGAAATCAAAGGATTTTTAAATATAACTGAACCGTCTTTTACCTGTCCGGAATTTACAAATTAGTGTATTAATCAGTGAAACCTTATTTTTTATTTTTTAATGTTTAATTATGTTACGTGTCATTAATTATATTATGTAAATTATAGTCCCTATATTCTTTTCCACACTGTAGCTTTAGAAATCTCAAAAGCTTTTGACAGGGTTTGACATACGGATCTTGTTCACAAGCTGAAAAGAAAAGTTACGGCCTCACCGGACATATTTAACTTGATCCAGTCTTTGCTATCAAATCGTGAAATAAACGTTATCCCGAATGGCCACTGGTCTACACCCTTTCGTACTAAAGCAGGTGTCTCCCAGGACGCCATCCTTGGTCCAACTCTGTTCTCACTTTTCATTAATGACTTCACAGATGACATCAGCTCTCAACTTAGTAAAGTAAAGCTGATCAGTCCGATAAGGTCATAATTGCTGCTAAACGACATCAAGTTTGTTGTTAACTGAGGGAAAAGTTGACTTGCTAATATCAACACCACCGAAACTAAACTTCTATCCATTAATAATCTGAGAGAAACCCCACTCTGCCTTCCATCATCATGGCTGATGCTAACGTCCAGGAAAGTGACTCATTTCTTGAGCTAACGATCTCAGCTGACATAAAGTGGAAAGATTATATTGGATCCATTACTAGACTAGCTGCTAAAAACATTAGTTCACTGTGTCGTGCGAGACAAATTTTCCCTTCAGAACTATCATACGACTACCATTTGTCCTAGCTTAGAATATTGTTGTCAAATATAATCAGAGCCTCTGCTATTTAACTTGAGCTCCTTGATAAAGCCCAAAGAAAAATCAGCAATATTATGTATCGTTATCCGGCAGCTCGACTTCAGTCACTTTCCCACCGCCCTAAGATTGCTTCCCTACGTCTTTTCTAAAAAATATTTTCATGGTAATTTTGATATTTGAATAGTTTATTTTTATTTTATTATATTCTAGCCAGTCGTTTTCTCTCCTCGGTTTTGGCCGAATTTTCTTTTCTTTTGGGGTTGAAGGTCAGTTACTCACACTTAACTTTGCTTCATTTCTTAAACTTTATTGCTTTTAGTTTAACTTTTTAAAAATTAAACCTTTTTTGGTTTAATTCTTTTTTTCAATTTAACCATAAATTAGTTCATTTGGGTAATTAATTCGAATTTTTGTTTATCCCGATTTAACCAGATTTTTTTTATTATTGTATCTTTTCATTTTGTATTTTTCCCTCCACTTCTCTTTGTCTTGATTCTTTTTAACCTTTTATCAGGTCAAACCATAAGCTTTGTCCGAATTTTATATCTTTGTTAAAATGAACGAAATTTAAAGACTATTTTAAAATGTCTAATGGAGCTGAACATTATTTTTATGTTTAGATGCATTTAAACTGATCAAATTTTATTTCAGAGAACAATAAAATAAAATTTTGTTTGATTAAAACCCTGCTAACATGGAAGTACACAAGAATCATTTGAGGCACATAATGCTTTATGAGTTCAAGAAAGGAAACTCAGCAGCCGAAGCGGCTAGAAACATTCACTCAGTTTATGCAGAGGAATGTGTGAATGAAAGAACTTGCAGAAGATGGTTTGCAAAATTCAGAGGTGGAGATTTCACCCTTGAAAATGAAGATCAAACCGGAAATTCAGTTGAATTTGATGAAAAGCTTCATGAAGCAGCCCTTGAAGAAAATCTTGCTTTATCAGTTGAGGAATTGGCAGTGGTTCTCAGTTCAAACCATACAACTGTTCATTGTCATCTTCAACAACTTGGAAAAGTTCCTAAACTTAGATAATGGGTGCCACATGAATTGTCTGAAAACAACCTCAAATCCCGAGTTGACATATGCTCTTCTCTCCATTCTTGCCAACTTGTTTCACCTTTTTTGGATAGACTTGTGACTGGCGACGAAAAATGGATCTTTTATCGAAATTTCAAGCGTTGTAGACAGTGGCTTGGTAAAGGGGAAGGACTTCAGCCACAACCGAGAAGGGAACTTCATGGGCAAAAGGTTCTTCTTTCAATCTGGTGTGATTGCCAAGAAATAATCCACTTTGATTTCTTACCACCTAATGCAACAATTAATGCTCAACTATACTGTCAGCAATTAGAGCGTTTGAACCAAGCTTTGAGGAAAAAAAGAGCTGCTCTAGTGAATCGAAAAGAGGTGATGTTTCATCAGGAAAATGC
Organism: Acanthosepion pharaonis; assembly: GCA_903632075.3. Classification (NCBI taxonomy): domain Eukaryota; kingdom Metazoa; phylum Mollusca; class Cephalopoda; order Sepiida; family Sepiidae; genus Acanthosepion; species Acanthosepion pharaonis. The sequence continues at coordinate 2,485,267 of CAHIKZ030001768.1, read as the reverse complement.
GCGACCCCACCCAGCAAGAATCACGTTACAATGATCGAAGAACTTGGTTGGGAGAAAATTCCTCATCCACCTAATTCTCCCAATCTTGCTCCTTCAGACTATTATTTGTTTCGTAGCTTACAGAATCATTTGGAAGAAACAGCTTTTGTAACACAGGAAGAGGTTTTTAACATCTTTCAGAGGTTCTGACATTTGTGAGTTCTTCGAATGAAAACCAAAAGAATTTTACAGTAATGGAATTAGTAAGCTTGTTAATAGATGGAAGGAAGTCATAGATAATCAGGGAAAATACATTGTTGATTGAATCTGTAATTAAATGTAACATTTGGTCACTTGTTTTCTTTATTCAAAATTCGGACATAACTTATGGGATGACCTGATATTATAAACAAGATGTCTTGTATTTTATTTTTTTAATACAATCTTAAGTATTTGCCTGTTAGAGTTCTTTTTCCTCCTCCTTCCTCTGTTTCAATAATTTTTCTCACAAGTTTTAAAAAATAAAAATATTGGCCCGCTTAGATAGTTAGTAACCTTTTTTCTTATGATGACCGACAAAAATAGTAGATCTGTGAAAAATGACCTTTTCGGGTCTGCTACTAAGGCTGACCCACCCGATAAAAAAAGAAATCATGTAAACGGCGGGGGCGGGAAGCAACCTCAAAAATCCAAGGGAAAAAACGTGCTGTCTACAGATAATAGTAAAATAATGAACAAACCAAAACTAGTACCAGTAAGTTTATCATTGACAAGAATGTGCCAAAATAAATGAATATCCCAGTAAAGACGACAACCAGGGAATCGCCCTCATGCTGAAATTCCTTACAATTTGTATTAGAACAAAATATCACAGAATTTTTGGAAAGTGCTAAAAGTTTTGAGCACCGTTTTAAAGAAGATGAACTTTTAGAAGACATCCAAGAATTAAAGATGTTTGAAAAGAGATTTGTGTCAGTCTTCGTGGAGTACAAGCGTACGCGCAAAATGTGTCGTTCCATGAAAGATACAGTGATTTCTTCGCTCATGTCCCTGGGGATCAAATCCCAAAGAGTAATATGAGTTACTGGTTTCTTCATGTGGGCCGTACAGCTGCCCACAGCCTAAGATTCTCTCGAGATGGCGAGAAGAGAACTAATAACAAAATACTTCATCTTCAGGATCGAGTATGAGTTTCTGCACATAGCAGTATTCGAGGTCCCGCCTCAGGTTTCAGGAGAGCCTTCTTCATGCCATATGGCCAAATTTTAGGTGCGACATCTGAAAACCTGTGCAGGGGATGGAGCTTTGACATTACTGTCGATCGTTTGACCAACAGAAGACCTACTTGTTGGAGGCATGGAGAGACAGTTTACCCCTCTTCCTCCCGTCCAGAGAAGAATGTTTCTAGACTTCCGGCCGGAAGCAATCCAAATTCCTCTCTGGTCGATACTATTAGTTCCATGTCGCTGTAAAGGCCTTACCAGTGACACGGACCAGTGCGAATAAACCCTCGGTTGGGTCCCGTCCCTCACTCCTCCCAAATCATCCTCACTCCACACGTGCGGGCAAGGAAAACGAAGAACGGAAATGGCGTGTCATTTGTAAGGGCAGAGAGAAGAGTTCCCAAGGCCAAGAACAACTACAAACCCATTTGCTCTATCAGCTCAAAGGGTGACGCCCCGGCGACGTATGATACGACTACTTCGTAAGTTTAGAAGTTAAATAAACCCAACTGGGAGAAGATTGAGAAACTGAAAATACGAAAAGATCTTCAGACTAAGCTGGCTAAAAAAAAATCAATGGTAAGTAATTGTGTTCACCCATTTCGTACCTAAATTCCCTTGTGTGTTCGACTTTTTTAGTTGATGTACTAGATCAGATAAATCAGTATCTTAAGGGTATATAAATAAAGCATCATCAATATGAGGGAAGTAAGTTGATTGTTTGGGTAAAATATTTTGGAAAGGATCGGATTCGAGAAATTCTAAGAAGATATATACCTTCACTCCAGAGAGGCGAACTCATTGGTAATCCAAATATTTGTTTTTAAAAATCATTTTTAAATATTGGTAGGATTATACCTGCGAACGACAGAAGTGTGCTAGGAATAATACGATAAAGTTCTGGAGGACGACACTCGTCACAAGTAATATATTACTATATTGATGCATTTCCAACGAATTTCTATGATAAAATAACTAGATAGGTCTTTCTATTATACAAAAATTTGTCAACTTATATCAGTAACACGGTGATTTACTGAATGGAAACACAGAATGAGAAATAGGAGAGCCAGTTTTTAAATACTAGTCGAGATCCTTACATTCATTTACACACAAATATCCTTAGGAAAGGTAAGAACCCATTCCGTCTTTTCTACGGATTAAATAGTAAAATTTATATTTTGAAAATTTACAATTTTTCTCAAAAAATTGTTAATACAATATTCACTTGTCAATATACAAGGTCTATAAAAATACTTTGTGGGCGGGTACTTCACACCAAAAAAAGACAAAATTCCATATAAACATATGTCCGCAAATCCTTCGTTTTTGAGTTGTTAAGTTGAAAGTTTACAGTAGACGCCATTAAATATAAATACAAAATAGAATCCAAAAATCTTGTTTCAGCAATGTTACCATAAACAACAGCAAATTTTGGATGAATCGGCTACCTTCGGTCTTGAAATGTAATTTGATACAGTCACGCAGCGTCGAGTCCATTCTGATTCGCACTGCCGTATGTAAAAGTCATATCTGCCTCCTCACGATATGAACATCCTACTATTGTTAAACGAAACACTTCTATGTTAACTCACTACTACACATGTTATACGTTGAAGATAGATTAGCCATATATGTAGATGAATGACAGATGTAACCTAGTCTATATGTGTTGTAGAGTAGTTTTCACAGTGGAGGCTTGTATTTCACTAAGTCGGTCCTAAAATAGGTTCGACGTACAAAACGTTAGGAACTTGAAATAATAGTTAATGACACAGCAATCTAGTTGTGGTGGTTGATACTTCAATGTCCGACATCGACTAACTCACCAACTCACTCTGAGCCCCCTGGCGACTGCTACTACTACTACTTATTATATGTGGAAGAGTCTATTAATAATAGAATAGGTATGTTCCGGTATAACAATATGGCAACACAGCAAGATTTGTGGACATATGTTTATATGAATTTCGTCCTTGTTTTGGTGTGAGGAACCCGCCCCCAAATGTTGTAAAGGTATTTTTGATACACCCTGTATATATATATATATATATATATATATATATATATATATATATATATATATGTGTGTGTGTGTGTGTGTGTGTGTGTGTGTGTGTGTGTGTGTGTATATGTATGTATGAATGTACGTATGTATATAATAAGAAATTAGATGGCAAAATGAATAAAAAGTTTACTTGTGATACGTGTATTGAATTTCAAATAGAAAGGTATTGTCTGTGGTCAGAAAATAAGGCACATATTTCTAACAGAATCGGTATGATTGTAGTAAACGTTTGAATGATAGATAATAACCGTAACGGCAAATAATAGATAAAATGTATATCCATTTTCCAGACACCTTGTCTATGCACAAAAGGGCGTTGGCGATTTCATATTCGGAGAAGAAAATTTTGTTTCTTTTGATATACTTCACTCAATATTATTTTTATGAATTTTTTATTTGGAGTTATTTTCTTTTCTTTTTTTTTGCATAATTTTTCCTGTTTTCTTTCTTTACAATTGGTTAGATCTCATATCGCCGTCTCTTCCCTTTCCTATTCCCTTCTACTTCATTCCAAACATTAGCTGCTTTTTATTTGTACATATAAGAAAGAAAAAGGAGAAGAAGATGACAGATTAACGGTGAATTTTCCCTATCCTTTGAAACGTCTCATATATTGAGCAGGACGCTAAAACCCTATTTTATGGCATAAAGTTGTCGACGAATTCTGCAAGGATCAGCTTTTGTACAAGGCCCCACCGGCGAACGGCGCGATGTATTCACGCCGCCAATACCAAGTCGATATTTGCTTTACTTTGCCAAGATTTCTACTGTTTTTTTTCTTCTCTTTCACATTTTTATTCCTTCATATATTATTCTACTACAACTATTAATCTTTTTTTTTTAGAAATGATTTCGTTGAACGTGACTCTAGTCGTATCCTGGGTGGACCCCCACGATGTCAGATTGCTTTCCCATCAAACCAAATCTTGTTGACTCGTCGTTAGTTCGGCATGGCTCAGCGAAAATATGTGAGATTTTCAGACATGACTCCCAAGAATTTCGATTAAATAACAAAATAAATACAACATGCATACAACACACACATAATATATATATATATATATATATATATATATATATATATATATATATATATATATATATATATGAAGAGAGAGAGAGAGAAAAGAGTTTCGCTGCCTCTTTGCTTGTCTTCATCTAAAGAATGACTCTGGGGAAAGAAAAAGATGGGATGTTCTGGTCATAAAAGACTAGAATGCCAAGTAAGTGAAAAACGTTTACATTGAACTGATTGTCACTTTGATAAAATACTTTTCTCGCCGATTGCGTTTTTTGCTCCTTGATGGCTCTCTATAAGAATTTGTTTTTTTTTTATATTTTAAGTTTGACATACGAAGAAAGAAACCTGAATTACCGTGTCTAGTAAACGTTAGAAAGAGAAGAAAAAGAAAACTTTTTAAAAATATATTCCCAAAAAGAAAAAAAAATGTTTTGCTGGGCAAATTTTGGAATTTTATAAATATTTAAACTAATAATGCAATAATTCTTTGAGTATTTCTTTTATTAAAAAATATCTTAATAAGTTATTCGTTTTTAAATTATAAATTGTTGTAAAAAATGAATCCCAAATTTTCTAAGACTAAAACGACAAAAATGACAATACACCCCTTTTACACACACTACATATATATATATATATATATATATATATATATATATATATATATATATATATATATATATATATATATATAATGAACTGTCGCTTCTCGGTGTTGACCTCGGTGTTGACCTCGGTGTCAATTTTTTTATTAACATACGCTCTATCACTGATATTGAGTACTTTTACCCATAAATATAGCATAACTTAAAACTATATTTTTATCATATATGTGTGTGTTTTGATCAGTGTGTGTGTTTTGGTGAGTGTGTGTATGTGCGACCGCTATATGCAGTCCTGTCTATTGGATATTAAGCTTTGTATTAAAAAAATTACATTCTTTAAAATTTAATAAATGGAAGCTGCTCATTATCAATTTAAGGACCCTTTGTATATATATAACAATTTTGTGTGTGAGACAGAGAAGAGTGACAGATTAAAGCTGGATTTTTTTCATGCGTTCTGGAATCTCTTCTGTAATGGACAACTCGCTAAAATCCTATATTGTGGCATAAGTTAGGCTTTGAGTTTTTAGACAATAGGTTTTTTTTCTTGAATGTTCTTCTGCCGAACGGCGTGCTCCATGCAACCAGCCAATACCACAGATCTAAACTAATATTTTAAAATATGTTAATGTCTTGCCTTTTTTTTTTTCAACAATTTGTGTATTTTGAAAACCTGTTAGATTTGGTGTACCTTTCCTCATTTGTTCTAATATCGAAAATGAATCTGAACAATCAACATTTTCGGCTTCTTATGGTTTTATTTTTAATCAAGAATCGCTACAAAAAATGATTCGAATACACAAAAACATATTTGTATCGGCAATGGAAAATATACTAGCAATAACTGAACGTCTCATAATAGTAAATCTGAAGTAAGGATAGCCAATTTAGGTTGATGGAGTTCATGCAATGTCAGAAAGACGCCACCTCAGCGTCATAACGTTCATCCAATGTAACACTTCACCTATGACTAATGCATGTATTTCTTCGCCCATACGTCCATGTTTCTTTTCGTGTTGTTTCCTTAAAGGTGTTATTTTTGTGCTTTTTCTCTATTTAGATTCACCGCACCAGATTCATGAAATTTTTATTTGCTGCTCAATGAATATTCTTATTTTTCTTTTTCTTATATCCATTTTTGTAGCTTTCTTAAAGCCATTTTTGTTATCTTGCCATTGTTTTTAATTTCATTTTTGATTGTTTTTGATTGTTCTCCGATCTCTTTCCAACATTTTTTTCGTAATTTACAACGTTGTATTCCCGTCATTCAATAACTTTAGAGTATTTTATTTCTATTTTGAGGCAATATCTTTCTTACGACCTATGTCAATTTTATATATCTAAAATTACAAATAAATTTCAGGAACTATTCTATTGAATTCAATTATTTAAATTCTTCGTTTTGCTTAATACTATCGCATTAACAATCTTTTTGTACCGTATCACTTCAGCACATGGGCGTTCGTAGCTCTCCACAACTTCCTATCCCTTGTACGCCTTAGCAATATTTCTATTTTTTTTACTATTCCCTCACCCCCCCCCAACTCTTCCATAATCCTTTTACATTTGTTCTTTAGATAGGTTGCTTATTGTTTCCCTCTGTACAACTTGCATTACTTATGGACTTTCCAAGTCTTTTTTCTTTATTATTTGTCCTCGCAATACCAACTTTGTCTTTCGTATTCTAACAATGTGACCTTTTTACATCCATTTTCCTCGTTACTCACATGTTCCGTCCATGATATTCTCAGCATCCTACTGTCGGATAACATCACAGTTGCTTCAGGTTTATTATTAATCTCCCGGAAGACTATCCAGCGTATGTCGTATAAGATGACTGACGTTATGTAGTAGTTCAACACTCTTTTCTTTGTTTCTAATGAAATTTCCCTGTCTCTTCGTACTTTGCTTAGCTTTTGAAATGCATCTTTTACTCTTTCAATACGCCTTCGGATATAAGTGTCATATTTTCTGCCCTTTGTTAAAGAGCTCCCCAGGTGTTTAAAGTTTTGTATTCGCTTGATTTTAACATTCGTATCTTATACCTTAGTGTGTTCCACTTGCTGACAACCATACATTCTCCCTTTATACAATTTATGTTCCTGCTTTCATTTACTACTTTTCTAGGAATTCCTTCAAATGTCCTTCAGCGTGTGTTCTCAAATACAGCGTCATCTGCATATCTTATGTTGTTAACATTGTGCCCACCAATAATAAATCCTGGTAGGACTCTTAGTTCTCTTCGGATAACCTCGTGGAAAATTGAATAAATCTGGTTAGAAGATTTGTCTTACTCCACATTCTAATTTTTTTATTTTCCTTCGTTTTCAATTTTTGTGCAAACAGCTTGCCCCATTATAACTTCTGAATTATCTAATATTTTTCCCAAATAAATACGTTTACCTCGCAGTTTAAATAGGTCTTTGTGTCGGACCTAATAAAATGCTTTTGCATAGTCCATGAAACAAACATATATGTCCTTCTGCATTTTTTTATTTATTTTCTTTAAGCATTTCACCCCAAGCAAGGCGGGAAGCCACTAGGACGCAAGGGGTTACAGAAAGTTTAGAGCAAGTTCAGATAGGAGTGATAGAAGAAAAGGATGAGGAGAAGGGTAGTGGATAGATCAAGGCAATTGAAGATGTCGATTGATATTACACTTGAATAGCTGGAGATTATAGCTCTCAGGGAAACTGGAATAGGGAAGGGAGTTCCACAGGCGATAGGTGCGAGACATGAAGCTATCAGAGTAGAAGAGACGGCTACATTTAGAAGTTTCGACAGTGAAGGGGAGAGAGCGGGATGCCAGCCTCGTAAGGCGCTGGAACTCATGACGTCTGGGAACCAGCGAATGCAGCTCCTATATTAGGTTAATGCAGATATTTCTAATCAAATCAGATATTTTAAGTTGATACTCAAATGGCATATTTATTATAACGGAATAAATATATCAGGAAAGATTTACGAACATTGATAAGCAAATACTAACTTTATTGTAAAAAATAAAAGTTGTATAATAAAATAAGATATAGTGAAGAATCTGGGAAGTGTTTTAAAATAGGATATAACATGAGACAGTGAAAGCCGAACGAGCATTGGAAGAGGAAAAGAGGCCACAGAAATGTGGTTCTACTGAAGGATATTGAGAATAACGTAAACATAACACGTAAGCAACGAAGACGTCTGAAGGAAAATGAAAAAAAATCGGACACTTTTCTTCAGAATGAGAAAGCGATAGCTAAAATTCTTTGGACATAATGAGGAAAGAGGGTTTGGAGAATTTGATATCTATATCTATATGCAAGTGCCAGGGGGTCACGTATGTGATGCGTTTGTGTGAATAATTGGAAGAAGGAAAACGAGATGGATGGCAAAAAACAAACAGACGTTACCATGAGTTACAAGGAATAGGAAGTTGCGGAGAGCCATGATTGCCCACATCCTGAAAGTACGACATATAAAAGAAGAAGGGTTTAATGTTAATTCGAAAAGGTTCAGATATCAAAATATTGTTTTACTAATGTTCAACCAATAAAAATCGCAAGAGTTTCTCAAGGTTGAGGTTTACTGAATTCGGTTTGTGTGTGAGGTAACAATTGCAATTTATGGGGATATATATGAAAGATAACAGAGACTTTCAGAGGCTAATAGAATACGAAAGGAATGGGGAAATTATTTGTTCCAGTGTAAGTAGCACGTTGGGTTTTAGCGGTGAGGGTTAGAATTGGTGAGGCTAATGAAAGTAGCTCATTAGAACATTTGCCATAGAAATACTGACAGATTAGCAAGAGACTCGAGAGGTTTCGTCTGTAGGACAGTGATTGTATATTGAAAATAATTCATCATCCGCGAGCCTCGCAGACGCGTTTGAACTTTATCTAGATTGCAAAGTGAGTATTTGGCAGCTCCATCGCTTACTTTCCTTACCTAAGGAGAAGAGAGTTACCACTATACGGGCAGAAAATTGATATATTTGAACAACTAAGTTTATTTTTGAACACGTCCTTTTTTTAAACATCACAAAAGACCAGGTTAGAAATTAATAAGAATTAAAAAAAAAATATTCTTAAAGCTATATCCACAAAATTAAACAATGACCAGTGAGTTGACCAATGTATAAGATGCATGCTAATATCAATAAATGTCAATTAACAGACGTAAACGGCACAATGCGCTCAAACAACTTTATAGGTGGTGTTGATTTAAAATTCAATTTTAAACGTATTAGTCAGAATAGCTTGGTGGAATTTATTTATAAACGATAAAGTATCTAAATATCCAGGGAGAAATTGTGTGATGTTGCTTTCGGCTACCATGAAATTCTTTTAAAATGACTGCGTTTCTTGATACACACCGAAAGGAAAGAGCTAGTATATAAATTATTTTTTCGGAAGAAGAATGTAATGCAAACATTCATAGGAATTTGAATGTTCAAAGAAAAATTACGTTTTATGTAAGCACAGTGAAGAGATGAGTCAGTTGAGTTAATATCAAATTTAACCCTACAGACAATGAAAATGATCACTGTACTTTCAGAGCAGAAGCTGGTCATGCTGTTAATTCTTTTGCCAAATGGCACTAGAATGATTGATTAGTTCGTTTTCTACCGCTTATCAACCCTCTGCAGGTTATTTAAAGCCAGCAAATATTTTAAGATTGTGTGAATTTATTTTGTAGATAATAATTATTTAGTGATACAAGTCATATCTGGAAAAAAGAGGTGTATTGATACCTTTTCTCAAGGGTATTTGCGCGTAACTGAATATAACGAACCCAACTGGAATTGGAACTCGGCTTTGTGATTAACAATTCCGACTAATTATCGATTAAACCACCCGCACATCCAAGCTTACAGCTCTTAGTATTCCCAAAAGGTCACCTCTCTAGGTACTGACCAGTCTGGACGTTGCTTAACTTCGTTGTTTGTACAAATGTCACTACTACCAATGTTGATTTGTATGTACATTGTCAAATCACCAACCAACGCTTATTTCAGCTAATCTACAACTGAAGATGAGTGATGTGCTTTAGCAATATCAAAATATAAGGCCACAAAATAGCTTGGAGAAGAAACAATTCAAGAAGAAACAATTCTATATTTCTAATCTTGTTTACTTAGAGTTCATTGTTGATTAGGTGAAAAAGACAAAGAAATCGGTCATGAATTTCCATGCTTTCATTCAAAAGTGGAATAACACGATTAGGAAGGAAGGAAACTAGATTTGGAGTAGTTAGATATTATTTACATGCTTCTTGTGATATCAGTATTAAAACAAAACTTATACTTAAAAAAGAGCAGACATCACTTTATGGCCAACTCTTTCATATATATATATATATATATATATATATATATATATATATATATATATATATATATATATATAAATATATATATGGCTGTTATTAATTTCCCTTTTAAATAAAAACAACAAACAATTATAGCAACTCAAATAAGTATATCCACTAAAAACAACGTTCATCGTAATAAGAAATAATGTCCGTTAACAAATTCCTTTAAGAAGTTACTATATATATATTTCCTACGTGAAACCTATTTACAGCCGCTTTCTCTTTACTTCCCCCTTCTTTCTTTTTTCTTTTTCTTTTTCTCTCTTCTCCCCTCCATTTCAATATATCACTTCCGTTAAGTTAACCGATTAAATAGGTCACGGTCTGGTCCCTCCTCCCCCAACACTAAGTATGATTGAAAGAAATATTAAATAAACCCTCTCTAAACTCGACCATGTCTCTCAAACCACTCCTCATTACCCCCTCTGTTAAATTACAAAAACTTACACTACCCATCAAAAGTATGAATTTTCATTTCATTTCGTTTCATTTTTTGGATGTGCTATCTGATGATCCAGAGTCCTTGAAAAGGACTCTGGTGAAATAAATTATTATAATGAAACCTTAAAGTGGTCTGTTTTTCTTTTAATATATATATATATATATATATATATATATATATATATATATATATATATATATATATATATATATATATATATATATATATATATATATATATATATATATATACACACACACACACACACACACACACACATATATATATATATATATATATGTGTGTATGTATTTTTATTCTGTGTATATATATTATATATATATATATATATATATATATATATATATATATATATGTCTATGAAAGAACATAAACAGCAAAAGAGCCAGCCGTAGGTAGTGAGGGGAAAAAAGCAAAGATCTATAAAAACAAATCGATAGAGAATGATAAAAGACTTCTTCGTACAAAAGAGATTCTCCTTGTTAACTTCTCGTCATTAGTTAGTGATTTTTAGACCCAGAGCTCCGCGATTCCTCTTACCGAATCTATAAAACGCGACCATCAAAATGAGCAATGGAGAAAGGAAAAAAAAATTGATTTATTGGTAGACACGATTCACTGCTTCGCCGAACTGACAGAGCGATCTGGCGCCAGTCAGATTTGACATTAGATTATCGACGACGTGGAACGTTAATCCCTGATTGTGTTCTATTTGCAACAATAATTTTTCTCGCCAGTCAGACTTGAGCCATCAATCACAAATGAGCTGCGAATTTCAGCTCAACGGCTTCACGACATATTTTCTTTCCAAAGCAAGCGTCGCCTGAAGACGCTAACCGAATTGTTTATCTCTCGTCTCTCGTCTCTCGCCATCTTGTCCTTGTGAAATTATCTACAAGATACACAGAAAAAAAAAGGAAAAAAGTCTTTTCTGTGATCGCTGAGGACATTGATTTATGTTTTTTCGTTTATTTTGATTGATTGTTATCGAAAATTGGCCAAATCCGCTCGTAAAATAAATTCCTCCTCCTGATAGTTTTCATAATGTTTAAATGCTACAGAAATAGCTGCTATTTTTTTCCGCATTTCCAACGACCATCGCCAACATTATCCTTAGTATCATGACCTCGCAATTATGATACATATCTTTATTTATTGTTGAGTAGTTCTCGTTGCCATCGCTGGTAATCAAGTGACAACACGTCCTCTCATATATTCAGCACTTTCGTCAATAGTGTCATGATTTGTACAGGTACACCACCGATCTTCTGGCATCTTCGTACAAGAAGATGTTATTCGCTTTGCATAGTAAAATGTAGTCCCCAAATACAAATTCAATAATAAAAATCTGACATACTAATTACTCATCTCTCGTATCTCTACAGCATCAACGAAAGTCTAAAAATAACTGATCGCGCGCCACACACAACGCCACTGATTGCTGCTCAATTAATTAGTCTGGCAATTGGCTGAAATTCAATTTTTCCCCAGATTAAGAGATGTGCCTATCAAAATCTTGGGTTGTAACTGTTTTCTCACTGCTTCATTGAATATCCAAATCTTCTAAATATTTTACAAGTATCTTAAGAAATATAACAACTATACTAAGGGGATACTAATTTTATTGGTTTTTGGTCATACTGTTGATGAATATACGGTGCTAGTTTGCCATAACTGTCCCCGCCTAATCAGTCCCTTGTTACACTTTTTTATTCTTTTAGTATCAACACACTTATGTCTTCTATCTATCAGCAATGATTACATTTAATGTTTTGATTCGTTTTCTTCTCGATTCTTCTTGTATGTTGTATGTGTTTTTGTCTCTATTAATTTGTCCTTCACAAGCCCTGGTGTTTCCGCTATGTATCTTGAGATTCGGAACAAAATCCATGAAGAACCTGCAAGGTTATCGTTCCCGACGTGGCACCTTGGCCTCAATCATTCCCCCACTATTGAGTAACGTATTTTCCCGATACCTTTTCTACAATTATTTTCATACATTATTTACATTATTAGGGCTGTTATTTTTATTGGAAATGAGAATATTCAGGTGATTTGTATTCCACGTGCCATGCCTCTTCCGGATGTCTCAGTTATTCTCTTTAACTCAACTCTCCAAGTCTTGTAGCCTGGTATAAAACTCACAACTCGTTGGGTCTATTCACTGGCACTAATCCTGCCATGTGTCCTTGAGAACATCTGTATATTAATTTTTGGGACATATAAACCTAAAGTCTCAGTAACCATTTTTACCAGTGCTCATATTGCATTTTTTCTTTTGTCATTATTGCATTTTTTACGAGAGTTTATATTGCAATTTTTTGTTGTCATTCATTGCTTTTCTCTATCACTCTGTATTACTGGTTCCCATATTGTATTCATTTGGTCGGCTAAGGATATTTTTGTGGCCTAGCATAGTTTGAGTTTGAGGAAATAACTGAGACATCTGGAAGAGGCATGCTACGTGGAACTAGAACAATCTACCCCGGTGGGCGAATAAAGAGTTCAGTTCGAAATTCCACTCACCTGAGGAAGGCCGGAGCGTACAAGGGCCCAAAACGTTGTGAATATGCAATGAAGATAAGGATAACAGTCCGAATAATGTAAATAATATAAGTAATTATAATACCTCTTCTCAGGGATATAGACAATGATTTTCATGGTAATTTTTCTGAGAGCATTTTCTCTTTGGTAGATCGGTTTCATGAAATTAAGCGTGGTACTAGATTGGCAAATAGATCACATCATTTTACTGCAGAAATAGATAAGTGTAACTGTAAGTTTTGTTCTGATAGTTTCTTCTCTTGCAATTCACACAAGTGGAATCCTCTTACAGCTTCTTGCTTTCCTGTAAATGCAACGTCAATCACCATATTTTGTCTCCTTTTTTTTTTAAATCTTTCTACTCTACGTTTTTTTAGTTTATTTCCCTTTTAGTAACTCCCTTACGTCTAGGTGTTGTTATTGTTTTGCTTGGAGGTAAAATGATAAGAAAGGGTTAATGCAGACTTTTAAACCATTTGTTACCGATATTATAGTATTTAGAGAAATATCGCTAAATGTCATACAAGTTATGGCCCTGTAAACAGACTGCATATTCCATGATTAATTGTTAGTTTTTAATTAGGTCAATGCCATATTTTTTTTCCAATAAGCACTTTAATATGTAAGTTAGAAAATGTTTCAGAAAACTAACGCTATTGGCTTTACATTCCGAACGAACATATTTCCCCGTTTGATTCTTTTTCTTATTTACTTAGAATTCTGTCTAATATTAGATATTGATATCGATAGATAACAAAAGCAAGGAAAGATAAAAAGAGAAAACGGAATAACAATTCAAGGAAAGGCACGAACAAAAGAAAGAGTAAGTGTGAAGAAAGAAAGAAAGAAAGAAAGAAAGAAAGAAAGAAAGAAAGAAAGAAAGAAAGAAAGAAAGAGGAAGTGTGGGAAAAAAGAAAAAGAAAGAAAGAAAGAAAGAAAAGAAAAAGAAAGAAAGAAAGAAAAAGAAAGAAAGAAAGAAAAAGAAAGAAAGAGGAAGTGTGGGAAAAAAGAAAAGAAAAAAAAAAAAGAAAGAAAGAAAGAGAAAGAGTAAGTGTGGAGAAAGAAAGAAAGAAAGAAAGAAAGAAAGAAAGAAAGAAAGAAAGAAAGAAAGAAAGAAAGAAAGAAAAGAAAGAAAGAAAGAAAAAAAAGAAAGAAAGAAAAGAAAGAAAAAAGAAAGAAAGAAAGAAAGAAAGAGAAATTGTAAAGAAAGAAAGAAAGAAAGAGGAAGTGTGGGGAAAGAAAGAAAGAAAGAGGAAGTGTGGGGAAAGAAAAGAAAGAAAGAAAGAAAGAAAGAAAGAAAGAAAGAAAGAAAGTGAAGGTGACCTCAGTAAGAGGCATAAGTAACTGCGAAAAGGATAAAATATGACAATAAACTATTCTAATTTTCAGAAGAAAGAAAAGATAAAAACAACGAAACCATCGGAGGGACAAAAGGCAGAGAAAAGTAAAGAAAGAAGATATTAATACAAAAAGAGAGTGGGGGTAAGAAAGAAAAATACGGGAAATAAAACGAAAAAGAAAGATAGAAAGCAAGAAAGAAAAAAGAAAGCAAAACGAAAGACAGAAAGGAAAGAATGAAGGAAGAAAACAAAAATTATAAAAATTGTCTTAAAACAATCAAGGAAAAACAGAAAAAGCATAAAAGGAGAGAAAGCAAGAATAAGTGAAATAAAGAAATAAAAACATTAAAAAAAAACAAAAGATAAGTAAATAAAGAAAGAAAGAAACAAAGTGGAAACCGAAAAAATCTAAAAAGAAAGAAAGAATATGGAATAAAATTGAACAAAGGAAGAAAGACGGAAAACAAGGTATCAAGAAAAGAAGAAAAAAATGGAATTTACCAGAAAAGAAACAAGTGATTTACGAATGATTCCATGGTTGCAGTGCCTCAGAATTTAACAAGGTCACCTGTCTTACGTGCGTCATTGTGGCGGCTATTAGTAACCAGCCCTTGCTGTCATTGAACTGCGGCCGGTTGTTGGAACCGATCCATGCCTAGAAGGAGGGAGACTTTTTGGTCCGTGCGCTCGGCTCCGTCACAAAGGCCACGCACGGGGTCTTGACCGACAGTGGAAAATGAGCTTTGAAAGATCGACTTCGGTGAACGGACTATCTCAGCGGGCGCTTTCACGCACCCACACGATTTACTCCAAGCCGAAACTGCGCACGTACATAGGGAAACTCATCTACGCAATAATACGCTGGAAAGTTTACACGCGTGTTTGTATGTACGCTTGTACGTGGGCAAATGCCGCCATTTTGTCCCGTACTATCCGTTCATATTCAATAGCCGCTCTATTCTCGCCAGCACCATGAGAACTTGTTGCTTTCAAACAGTAGGGGTCAGACGGCGTGGCTTCTACCAGCAAGACGGCCTCACTCCCTTTCTGTGTAGCCGGAAGGAAGACTGAACCTTGGACCCTTCTCCTCACCGTACGCTTACGGGAGCCTTCTGTTATTCCGGTTGTTTGCGGTATAGCATAATACAGTAGTGAAACTGAGAAGGAAGCCAAGTCCGCCATAAGCACGCAGTATTTCGTAGAAAAAGACGGAAAGAAAACAACGAACGTGTTGAAGAAGAAAAAGAAAAGGAAGAAGGCATGAAGATGAAAGGAAAGAAAACGAAGAACGTTTTGAAGAAGGTAAAAAAGAGAAATAATGAGGTAGAAGAGAAAAGGAGGAGGAAGAAGATGTGGAAGGGAAATGGAGAAGAATATGAAACTGATGAGCGAGGTGGAAGGAGAAATAGAAGAAATGACCTCAGTGTCATTCATCACTTACTAAAGTTCACAGTAGATTGAACTGCGGATACTATGATAGCTAAGACCGTTTGTCATCTCTTACTACGACTTACAAAGACAAATCAACCAATCAAAAAGCAACAAATGTATGTCTTTTCTATACGAAGTAAAAGTGGAGATTTTATATTCCATTTTTGCCTTATCAACATAATGAAAAATAAATGTCGATTTTAAGAGAACAGAAACGCTTTTGCTATTCTTTGATCTCTAGAATTCTATTTACCTGCCATAAATCAATATTCATTTTCGCATATCATTGCTTGTCTGCCTTAAAAATAAAAATTCCAAACAATGTTATCTGAACTTGAACTCTAAGCGCTTTCGTTACAGGACATGCGATTATTTTCATCTCCCAAAAATAGTTTGACATTAGTTTGACTGACATATAAATCAATAGCAAAAGAGATTGTAAGGCAAATAGATTGATTTCGACACTCCTTGATTAATGTATAAGTAAATTCGAGGCTCGTTGAGGTAATGGATAACGGCTTGGATTGAGCTATCGGTAAATGGCAGGACAGACCGGGTTCTATAGCCTTGGATGGAAGCTGGTCTACTGCAGAAAGAAATGGCAACCTACTGCGAAAAAAAATCTGCATCGTCAGTCATGTATCGAAAGATACATGATCGCCTACGCGTATAACGAATGGCTCATAACTGACTGACTGAAATTGATATGAATGCATGCATAAATGTGCGCAAGCAAAGAAACATGATTGTTGCGACTCAGTTTCGAGCCATGTCATCGCTTGGTCCATCTTCAAAAATCGGCAGTGTTTTTTAGTTCCGCTATGGTCTGACATTACCTCGCGGAGATGTGGCCACATGGGGCATCTTTTGTAATAGTTGTTGTATCAATATTCTAGTTGTTTTAGTCCATCATGTGAGGTACATTCCTTATTACAATCTCTGCAAGTAAAATACTAAATAACTTAGTCGGACTATTGTCCTCATCTTTGTCGCCATATTTGTCACAACGTTTCGGCCGTTGTACGCTCCGGCCTTCTTCAGGTGGTTGGAATTTCGAACTGAACCCTTTATTTCGCTCACTGTGGTAGACTGTTCTAGTTCCACGTGCCATGTTTGATGGATGTCAGTTTTCAGTTATTTGCTAATTTTCCCTCTGAAAGTTCTCCACTGCCTTAACCAGGTGTTGAACTCACCTTCTTTGGTCCTCAAGGACACATGGCACAGTGGGTAAAGGCGTTGGTTAGATCCAGTGACTGTTGTCCCAGTCTTTAAGAACTCGAGTGAACCATCTGAACCTCTCAAACTACCGAACTAATTCAATCTTTCTTATCTAATCGCGAAATGAAAATTATTCTAAATAGCCACTCTTCGAGATCTTTTTGTACTAATGTAGGTGTCCCCCAGGGCCCTGTCATTGGGTCTTTTTTTATCTCTTAATTTTCACCAACAACCTTCTTGATGATATCAGTTCTCAACCTGTTATCTATGCTGATGGCACAAACATTTACTCCTTTCTTGACAATAAGTCTGATCAATTCGATAAGGAAAATATGCAGCTGAACTAAAAACATAACCTGCAGTTTGTTGTTAACTGGGGCTTGTTAATTTTAACGCCACCAAAACGAAACTTTTCATTATTAATCACCTGAAATACTCTTTCCTTCCCCCCCTCAGCATGGCTGATGCTAACCTCCATCAGAGTAATTCATTGCGCCTTTTCAATCTAACGTTCCTGGCCGATATGAAGTGGAAAGACTCCATTGCTAGATCTGCTGTATCGTGCTAGACAATTTATCTCTCCAGAATCTATCTTGTCTACCATTCGTCCAATGCTTTGAATACTGTTACCACATCGGCCCGGTTGTCCCACTCTATATTTAGATATTCTTGATAAAATTTAAAAAGCATCTAGGCTTCATTCACTTTCCCACAGTCGTAATGTAACTTCCTTATGCCTTTTTTTTTTTGCAAATACTTTAATTGTAATTATTCCGATGAATATTTTGCTGTGAAACTTAGACTTTATTAATTTAAACGCAGTACTAGATTAGCGGCGAGGTCTCGTTAGTTAACAGTTGAACTGGTTAGATTTAACCTTAAGTTTCTTTTCCCGCATTTCTCGTTCCTGGAACTATTTTCCTGTTCATGCCTCTCCAACTGACATTGAAGGGTGAATGTTTAAGAATACCATGTGCTGCAAGTTTGAATGTGCGGATGGTGTAATTGATAATAGCTCTGAATTCTTAATCGGAGACACAAGTTCCAATTCCCGTTTGGTTTGTTACGCGTAATTACCCTTGGGAAAAGATGTGAATCCACCTCTGCTCTCCCAGCTCTGAATTAATTAGTAGGACTTGTATCACTAAACCATTATTATCGCAAAAATTTATTACAACCAAAACAATTTTCTGGTTTTAAATAAGCTGAAAAAAGGTTGATAGGCCGTAAAAATACGTTCAAGATCTTATTTACATTATTCGGAATATTGTCCTCATCTTTGTCGCCATATTTATCACAACGTTTCGGCCGTTGTACGCTCCGGCCTTCTTCAGGTGGTTGGAATGTGGAACTGAACCCTTTATTTCGCTCACCGGGGTAGACAGTTCTAGTTCTACGTGCCATGTTTGATGGATGTCAGTTTTCAGTTATCTCCTGTTAATTTCCCTTCTCCACTGCCTTAACCGGGTATTGAACTCACACTGTGTCCTTGAGGACATCTGGGTATGAATTTCTGTGTATTATAAACCTAATGTCATCAGCAACCATTTTTACCAGTGCTCATATTGCAATTTTTGCTGTTATCATTTCATGTTTTTACCAGAGGTCATATTGCAACTTTTGTTGTTATCATTGCTTTTCTCCGGCATTCCTTATTACTGGTTCCCATACTGGTTGCTAGGCACACAAAAATCTCCTGAGCCAACCAAGCATAGAAATAAATACAATAGTCTACCCCGGTGAGCGAAATAAAGGGTTCAGTTCGACAGCGTACAACGGCCGAAACGTTGTGATAAATATGGCGACAAAGATGAGGACAATAGTCCGAATAATGTAAATAATGTACATAATACCTCATCTCAGAAATATAGACAGACGTTCAAGATCTGTTAAGTTCTTTTATGTTCTTTATTTAAGTTTATCAGAACTGGTATCTTCACTTAGATTGAATGTTCAATCTGAGTGTCAAAATCCCAAAGTATTCTATGAATTCTGTTTTTCAGAAAAGTTTGTGTTAATACTTTTCATCCCCAAGTTCAAACCCAAATCATTTGTACAATTTCCAGTGTATGTCTATTGCCACTCAGTCGAGCCATCTTTTGTAATCTTCGGCAATCATTTACAAAGAGTTAACTGCTAAAATTATTGCGGGCAATAAACTATTGTCAACACAATATTTTCTTTGTTACAGACGAAAAATCGCAAGCCTATTACTCCTCCATCTCTGTTTCTATGGCAACTGTTCTAATGATCGGCGTTCTTTAATCCTACCAGCTAGGAACCGCTATACAACTTGCACAAGGAGAAATCAACCACATTCCCTTCGTATTCCATTGGTAAGGAGGAAGTTTCACTCAAATTCTTCCTTAGAACTCTCACTTTATTGTAAAAAGTTCTGAAATGATGCTTCCCGATTCCCATGGTCTTAAACTATTCAGGTTTAAGTTTAACAGTTATCTGCTCTATATATACTCATAATAACTTTTTTATCCTCTTGCATCGATACAGAACCCTAATTTTGTAATACTGTACCGAGTGGCTCTTCGGCATTTTATTAGGTGACTATTTAGTTAAAATAGTAACTGATTGTTTATTATTACAATAGTAGATTCTATTTATCTATGCTGTTGAAAGCAGTAGAGAAACTAAATTAAAAAGAGGGAAACTCCTGAAAGCAAGACAAAGAAAACAGACACCTCATCTGTAAACTATCGGATATTTCTCTCAACCACATTTTTTTCCGAAGTATTTTATTAGGCTTTGGAGTTTTCCTTTTGCTTCTTGTTAAAAACAATTCTATATTTTTTTTCCTTCGCACCGGTCGCTTCTCAGTTAATTTATTCAGTTCCTTTTTCTTTTCATTTTTTTTCCTCATTCAATTTATCACCTTTGTTTTTTCTTCATGTCGTTTCTGTTATAGTTTTTTTAATGATTCCGGCTTCATAAAAAAGGTAAAATAAACGAAACGAGATTAAACGAAAGCAGAAAACATAGATGAAGAAAAGATTAAAAAGGCGAGTGAAGGAAAGAATGGTAAGAAATGTTGCTGAACGTTCGTGTGTTATATATTGATCTATCGATTATGTTCTGGCTGGGGCAGTAGGTCAGTAGCAAGCGTAAAAGAAAGAAATTAATAAGAAACGGAATGCGGTAAGTAAAAAGGTAGGTTAAAATCACTGACAGAAAGAGGAAGCGGATAGAACAGGGGAACTGGTGCTTGATAGAGAAGAGCTACGCATAAAAAAAAAAATCAGAAAATTGAGACGAGTAAATCTGCGAGGGTTTTATACAAAGTGGGAAGAGGAGTGAAAGAAATAAGAGAAAAAACAGTCTTGAACAGACGCCAGATGGCGCGACGGCAGTCAAAACAATTTGGACAGGAGCGTGGGTATTCACGTAATAGTAGATATAAGATATGTTTCAACTCAAAATATCTCAAACTATATATACTATCAATGAATGTATTAATATCATTGTGCTTAAATTTATCTGTCAGTCACAGCTTATTCATGTGTCCCCATGTCTCTTTTCAGCAGTTTGCGTAACTATGTATCTATCACTTTATAGGCTTGTTTATTTGTTTATTTCAGATGCAAACACAGTATGTCCATACTTATCGACTCTTTCTATTCTATTTGCATGTATGATGGTTGTCGAGTATGCCTATTCCTTGATTTCTTGATAGCCCTAGCGAAGTATCAAGAATTCAGCTATTTGACAAGATTATGAACTACACTAAGCAAAGTATTGGTGAGTTCAATCTCGGCTGAGGCCGCAAGAAGATGGCTATTCCTGGCGTGTTTTCCATCTTCCCTATTTTTATGAATTCTATTAGAATGGTTACCAAAATAGACTCCGGTCTGCTCTACTATTTAAACCACATTCACACACACACACACACACACACACACACACACACATATATATATATATATATATATCCAAGTATATAATTGGTATATACGGAATGAATTCAATAACCAACAATATATATATATATATATATATATATATATATATATATATATATATATATATATATATATATGCATGTTTCATTAAAAAACAATTGCAAAAAAAGACTAAAAATAATGGAAGCTCTAATAATAAAAAGAAAAAGCCAACTCTTAACAATATTAACTACGAACAAAGCCACAATGTGCTAACCGTATTCGGAAATTAAAAACATCCCTACCACACACTGATACATACACAGAACGCACACACTCACCTAAGCTGAAAATCGAATCATCCTTGATAATGGCTAAAGGTATAGCCGAAAGCGCTCGGAAATATAAAACATTCGGACAGTTCTTACACACCCTTTGTCCAGAAAAGAAAGCTCTTGTCAGAACACAAGAAAAATTAAATAAAAAGCTCAACCGTAGTACCTTGTCTGTCGTTTTTAATGAAACATGCATAAAGGAAGGATTGCTGCCTAAATATATATATATATATATATATATATATATATATATATATATATATATATATATATATATATATATTAGAATTCCTCCCATCCGGAATCCCTCATATCTGGAGTGCCTCCTATCCGGAATCCCGCATATCCGGAATCCCGCATATCCGGACATGATTTTGATGTGTATATTTGAACTATTTGCGTGATATCTAACTGATTTGAAATTTCTGTCTTTCAGGAAATTTACTTTGGATAATTACTTATTTCTCCCTAATGGCTTCCATTGGCGCAAAAGATGATGGCAATAGGAGGAAAAGAATAACTTTGGAGTTATCGCAAAAAGTGGGAATTTTAAGCAGATTAGATGCTGGTGAATGTTCATTGTAACTAATGGCTGAGTTCAACATAGGATAGTCAACATTGTATGTTATAAAATCTTCCAAAGAATCTATTCTCCAGCGTTCACACTGTCACAATGAACAAGGAAATAAAAAAGATGATTGTAATGAAACCTCGACTGAAATTGAAATATATATATATATATATATATATATGTGTGTGTGTGTGTGTGTGTATAGAGGGAGATAAAAGAATGCTGAGATTGTTCAAATCGACAAAGAAAAAGTAAAAACTCCACACAGACAGAAGTCATTCACTACATACATACATATATATATATATATATATATATATATATATATATATATATATATATATATATATATATATATATATATATACAGTACAAAACTCAGGGACAAAATTTTAAAACCTAATATTTGTTAGAAATAACAACTGTGAAAAAGCTGAAATTTTGACAACTGGTAGTCGTTATCATCCATAATAACATACTAAAATTTGAATCATTTGCAAAGGATAGAAAAAGAATTATAACAATTATTTATTTATTTTCAAATTTGGAACGTCCAAAAGTAAGCGACAAAATTGAGAAAAACAATGTAAACGGCAAAAAAACAATAAAAATACATGTACAATCAATATTTAGTAAATGAGCCCTTGCTCTCAATGACAGCTGCACATCTTCGACTACAACAACGAATCAGTTCTTGACAATCCTCAATACTAATTTTAGACCATTCTTCTTGAAGCTTCACCCACAAATCCTCCGTGTTAGTGGGATTTCTTTCCATAACTTTCACTCCTAAGGTATTCCAAAGATTTTCTATTGGATTTAAGTCAGGACTTTGCGGTGGCCAATCCATAATTTCCAAATCTTGCTCGCTAAGGTAACTCATTACCACCTTTGCCTTGTGACATGGGGCATTATCTTTTTAAAGGTAGCCCTATCGAGACCTGAATTCTGTATGATTGGCACATGATCTTGAACAATGTTTTATAGATCTGCGTTTACACGAGTTTGTAACCGGACAAGAGGCGTTGTACCTTGGCTAGAAAACATTCCAAATACCATGACGCTTCCGCCCCCAAACTTGACAGTTTTCTTAGTACACTTTGCACTTAATCTTTCACCAATACGTCTCTTTACATTGTTTTTTCCATCATTTCCAAATAAATTAAACTTGCTTTCATCACTGAAAAATGCTTTTGCCCAATTTTCATATGCCCAATTTACATACCTGTTTGCAAACTCTAATCTCTTCTTATTCTTCGAACTAGCAAGTGGTTTCTTCCCTGGGTTCGATTAAACAGCCCTATTTCTTGCAGTCGTCTAGAAACAGTCTGTCTTGACACATTAACACATGAGGTACTATTCATAACCCTTTTAATTTCTGTGCAAGACTTAAAACGGTCCTTTAATGACATAAGCTGCATTATTCGATCTTCTCTTGCCGAAGTTTTGCGGGGTCTGCCGGTTTTAAAAGTACTAACTATTTTGCCAGTATCATTGTAGGATTTAACAACCCTGCCTACAACACTGTTGGAACGTTTCACTTTCTCTGAAATCTCTCTAATGGTATACTTTTCCTTGTGTAGCTTCACAATAGCTTGTCTCACAGAGTAATCAAGTTTTTGGCGTTTCGCCATGGTGCCGACTGATGCAACGTTTACAAATGACTAAAACTTATTCTTTAGAGGAAATCAAAAAATTTGAATATAGCATACTGTTTACATTGTTTTTCTCAATTGTGTCCCTTACTTTTGGACGATCCTATTTTGAAAATAAATAAATAATTGTTATAATTATTTTTCTATCCTTTGCAAATGATTCAAATTTTAGTATGTTATTATGGATGATAACAACTACCACTTATCAAAATTTCAGCTTTTCACAATTGTTATTTCTAACAAATATTAGGTTTTAAAATTTTGTCCCTGAGTTTTGGACGCTACTGTATATATATATATATATATATATATATATATATATATATATATATATATATATATATACAGTGTGTATCAAAACTACGTTCACAAACTTTGGGGATAGATTCCTTTCACTAAACTAGGACAAGTGTCTATATAAATATATGTCCGCAAATCCTTCGATTTTGAACTATTAGGTTTGAAGAAAGTATAAGGTAGATGGCGCTGTGTTGCCATTTAGACTAGGTTATATTTGCCATTTGCGAATATTTGTAGCTATTTCGTCTTGAATGTTTAACGTGTCTAGTAGTGTGTTAACTGAAAAGTGTTCCTTTATAATGGTAAGATATTCATATCATGAGCAGATAGATATGATTTTTACATACGGTCACACAAATCAGAGGCTGTATCAGATTGCGTTTACAGAACGAAGGAAGCCGAGTTATCCAACGTTTGCTGTTGTTTATTGCCGCATTACTGAGACAGAATCAATGGCACCACAAACTATGGTAATAAGTATTTTAGGATTGTATCTTGGGTTGTACATTTAATAGCGTCTACCGTAAATCTTAAACTTAACTCAAAAACAAAGGATTTGCGGGCATATGTTTACATGGACTGGTTTCTTTGTGCAGTGTGAGGAAACGGTCCCCAAAGTTTGTGAGAATATCTTTTGATACACTCTGTATGTTTGCATTTGTGTGCACAATGATAGTGTTATTTGTTTAGTACATTAGCGCATAGCTCTGGCGATATTAAAAACGTTTGTTTAATTCTCAACAAACTCGACTGATAAAAGAAGCGTCAGTCAATATGAAAAAAAAAAACTTTAATGTTGAGGATCAGTTTCGATTCATTCAGTTTTCGATATAACGCCATGGTTTTATGTCTGGTGGGGCATAAGGAAAAAATAAATAAAAATTATTATTCTTCTGTATACTTTCTTATATTCTACAGATTTGCATCGAACATATTTTTTTAATATATTTTTCTTTTTTTCTTTCATATTGCTTCAACCAGTTTTTTTTTTGGTAGTGTTTGGGCAAAATTATCAAACAATCATTTTTCGGAGATGAAAAGAAAAAACGAAAAAATATCCATTTTTCTTTATTTCATTCATTTATTTTTTCCTATATTGACCAACTCAAGCATTTCTGTATTGCATTATCCCGTTGAATTGTTTAGTTGTTCATTCGTTTTTGCGCTGACAAATCTTTGATGGTGTATGTATAATATTTCAATTTTTTTTTATTTCTCTATTATATCAAAACAGGAACTATATTTTTGTTACCGGTAAGTACACTTAAATGCGTAGCTATTAATTTCCGCATTTTCAGCGACTATTCCATATCTATCTATCTATCTATCTATCTATCTATATATATATATATATATATATATATATATATGCGTGTGTGTGTGTGTGTGTATAAAAGGAATTGGTTATAGTAGTTCCAACGAGAGAAAAGTGTGTATATTAAAATGAAGAGAGAAACCGCAAACGTTTTTTTTTAGATTGTAATATGGATTTTTTTAAAAGTATTATGCTTAATTTCCATAATATATATATATATATATATATATATATATATATATATATATATATATATGTGTGTGTGTGTGTGTGTGTGTGTCTGTGTGTGTGTGTGTGTGTGAAAAGTGTATATAAATATAAATAAATATATATATGTATAATTATTTATATATTATATATTAGTATTTATTAGAAAGCGCTCAATATCAGCGATAGAGCTAACATATTTGGTTGGATATATATATATATATATATATATATATATATATATATATATATATATATATATATTTTAAGAGATTTTTATGTTTATACATTCTTTTATAGATACAAATATTCAAGTAAATGCTCTGTTTTATAATAAACAGAATTAAACAACATTTACCGGTCTGTACGTGATAGATTCATGGATGATTAAAGTTTAAAGACAATAACATCGACCTGGCAGACCGAACGCTCCTCTGTGGCCGAAACGGTTAAGGCCCTTCAGGCTGTGTAACTGTTCCATATAGGAAACAGTTTCGGTTCCTGTCGGGATACGAAAGTTTTCAATTAAAATTTCTTGGACATTCTGGCAGGTAAATGTTTTTTTAGCGCTGTTTATTATAAAACAGAGCATTTACTTAAATATTTGTATCTATCAAAAGAATGTATAAACATAAACAATGTCTTAAAATAATTGTCGGACTTTGTCCTTTTCATAATATATATATATATATATATATATATATATATATATATATATATATATATAATAAATGACTTCTATGATATATATAATAAATGACTTTATTTTCAATACACACACACATATATATATATATATATATATATATATATATATATATATATATATATATATATATATATATGGCGTTTTTCTCTTTATATATATATATATATATATATATATATATATATATATATATATATATATATATATATATGACTACTGTTATACATGTATTTACATGGTAAGAAGTAATGACTTCGTATAATATATAGATGAAATGTTTGGGAGAACCATCTGTCCTTCGAAGAATTGCATAAAAGTTGAACTTTGCGTACTTTTTTCAAAACTAATTTTACTAGAAGTATTTGAAACAGTAGGGATTTCTCTTTTATTTTATATCAAATATTCAATAATAATAATTGTTATTATTATAATAACGAAATTAACCCATTAGTATATGAACTTTTAAAAATATTGTCGCTCTTTTGGCCTAATATGCACTGTCTAATTACTTTTGCCCACAAAAAATGAGGAATACGTGAGAGAAAACCTCAATATCAGGGCACCTAGTTACGGCTATTCTCACAATCAGTAGCTTGATCTTCATGCTCCTCAGCATATCTTAACGTTAAGCATACACACCATGTGTTAGCTTTGTACAAGATCTCAACACTTGAGTTATGCGGAGAAACTGAAAACTCGCTAACATTGTCTCCGTAAGCGTTTGAGGAAATTTATACTGTAGCTCCTACCGAAGCACACGTAAAGTACGAGTAAAATGCCCGTAGAAATTATTGAAATATGGATACGTAAGTTCTGGTTATCTGTATTAATTTCCTTGGATTTAATTGTTACTAACTGACCTCGTGTCTAAGACAAACCTGCCCAAATACGACCCGCGCGGCTGCACGAGATTCGCAAGACCACCAATTCTAGTTACGTTTTTGAGTTCATCAGGATAATTTCAGAAACGGCTAACATTACCATTATTTACACCGGATTAACACTAGCTAAAATTGTTTCCGTAAGTTCAAAGCTACTAGAACTGATATTAAAAGTGAAAGTGAAAGTGAAAGTGTAAGTCAAATACAATGGGTATATCATATATTAAGGTGCGTTGAGTAAGTGGTTTACAGTTGAGTAAGTGATTCTATGAATTGATCTCGCCTTCTTGTTCGTCATATATTAAGAGACATTTCTGCCGACAATATCCTGTAAAAATTTTCTTATGGAAAGAATGTCCAGTGCCAGATAAATAGGAACATATTTTAATCACGTATTTTTCTCGTCCTAACATTTTCACGTCTGATTCTAGGTTTTTTCAGATCTAGAACTTTTTAATGTCTAAGCATGACCATCCAGATTTTCGACATTAGCTATGAGAGAGCGGTTACAGCCAAACAAAATCGATATTCTGGAAAATGCAGCCTTGAGACCGGATTTGAGGCCAATAGAAAGACGATCGATAAACAAAACTCTTCAAATCTAAACCAATTGGAACGTTAAACAATGGCACATTTCCAACTGGACAAGTGTCAAAACTTAATAGAAGCTTCTAGAGAGAATTTGGTTGGAAAGCAGTCAAGGCGCCATTGACAACGTATCAACAAATCAGAATTTTAAAGTAGGTGAGTAAATTAAGATTTTCATTTCAGAAAACTTGAAAGAATTTAATGCAGAATATGTTGGCTCTGCTTCGCTTTTAATCAGCCTGAAAAAATAAAACTTAAATGGTCAGGTCTCTGATCAAGAATAATTTTAGAAAATTGTATTTCTGGGCTTAAAACAAAACATAGACAGCAGGCTCTTTCGCACTGTTTAAAAACAGGTTCAGTCGCACAAACCAACAGAGTATTTGCAAAGCTAAGGTTGTATTAAAGAATGCAAAACATCTTTGCATATTCTCATTGACTTTGGTGATTCAAACAGGTTATCCAGTTAACGTCAGACGACTAGATATAATTGTGACGAAAAGAGGGGTCAAATAATTAATTAAGCAACAAGCACAAATCAGAAGCACTTTTAGAGAATTAAAGTAATTGTAAATTCAGACAGATGACTCATCCAACCTGCACAAAAGGATTTAGGTATTATAAAAAATGAAAATATCTTGTTAATATGTGCTCTACTAGAACCGATATTAAAAGTGAAAGTGAAAGTATAAGTCAAATACAAAGGGTATATCATATATTAAGGTGCATTGAGTAAGTGGTTTACAGTTGAGTAAGTGGTTTACAGTTGAGTAAGTGGCTTAATGAACTGATCTTGCCTCAATATGTACACGCAATGATTATTACCATGACTGACTGACTGACTTAATCATATTTGATTTTAAATTTTTAATTATCCAATCAATTATCTCAGTTGCAATCTGATAAACACATCGGTTTTCATCAACCGACAACAAATTTATTGACGTAAATCTTTTTTTTTACTAGTTGATTCCCTAATTATTAGGGGCTCAACTAGTATACACTATAGACCGCAAAGGGTTACTGAATTAAGAAGAAGTAGTAAGAAGTCCAGATTATTCGGATATGTAGGAAAGATAATGGTTGACTATAGACATTAAAAATTCGAGATTTTAGGAACTAGGGTAAGGATTCTGTCCGGTGCCCCCCTCCCCCACAAAGTAGTGGTTCTCGGGAAGAAGCTTCCCGAATGGAACATCAATTTATTAATGTAATAGACGGAAAATTTCGATTGTTTATCGCAGTGTACGTGGCATAGCGAGTTTTAGCTATGAAGGACTTAAATGGTGGAAGACATGAACGTAACTAGTCCGACATTTACAACGAAAATAGCGACATCGTTACAATAGACATGCGGCGTTTTGCTTGTGAGAATGCGATTTTAGAGTGGAAAATAAATCATCTCATACAAAGCCGTGTAGACGCTTTTGAATGCTGGAAAAGTGAGGACTGGGCAAAAGTAGGTCTTACCGGGTGGAGTTGTTAGTCCCATAGTCAACAAGTTTCGGATTCAATGTTGTTCTTATTCTAGACTGGCTGCCATTCTGCCCTGCTGTTATACATTAGGGATTATAAATAAAGCCATGCCTTTCCAAATTTATTTGTGTTGAAATGAATGCAACTGCCTTAGTTGTAATTTGAACTCGAAACGACAAATCCACTTTCGGCGCCGAACAAAGGAACATGAGGGGAAGTACAGTTATCACTACAAGTGTGTTCGTTATCGACACTGCTTTTCTCGATAGAAATTGTATTATCGAAGAAAAGAAAGTAAGAATAAGCTTTAATAATGATCATGACAATAATAATAATCATAATAATAATTGTAACAATAAGGAGGTGGAGACGAGTGGTGGGTCATTATATTTAAGTTAACTATTCATTATCTGGTCACAATGTTCGATGTATCCTCCCACTACTACCATACCTACGGGGACGACCCTCCCTTATAATTGTATCAATAGCACATACACTTATTTCCCTCCTTTCTTTTCTTATTCTTTATTTTTCTTGACAATTTCTCTTTTCAGCTTCCCACATTACTTTTCTTCTCAATTCTTGGCTTCCATTATTTCTTGTTCGTCACATGTACTTAATAATCACAGCGTTCCTTTTCGCTTTCATCCAAATATTAGAAGTCAGTTCCGTTCTTATCTCGTGGACTTTGTCTTCATTTTTTTTTTTTTTTTTTTTTTTGCTGCCTTCTCTCGGAAACGTAACCTTTTTTTTTAGTGGTGCTAAATAATCGTACAGTTTTTGGAGTCGGTTGTTTAAAACGGAATATTGCCAAGAAATCGTGGCCACCCGAGCCAGTCTCATCGACGTCACTTTCCCGGCACCATTGTCTGCTCGAATCAAAACGTGTCAGACAATAACAATACAGGAATGCAAGAAAATAGGGAAACTTATTCGCAGACTTTAGCGCTGTCCTAACAGCTATTCCGGCACGAAAGGAAGTGAGCGAGAACACACGCAGCAAATATAATTCTTATTCTTTTACGTTACGTTTTTCCGGCCCAATGACGACAACTCGTGATGGACAATTCTGTGACACTCATTGTGATTTTGCCCACTATCATTCTATGCAACGACTACGGCAGCAACTTTCACTATAAATATTAATAATGCATATACTACTACTACTACTACTACTACTACTACTAATAATAATAATAATGATATAAGACAATGATAATCGTGAACAAGAAGCATAAAAATATAACAAGAGGATCAGATTTCACAATATTACCGTCACTCTTCTTACAACGCAATGCTTATCATTTCTTTACTTAGGTAAATTAACAATGTTAATATGTTCCCTGACGCCATGTCCGGTTTGGCTCTGGTAGCTTATGATCTTAATTGACGAAGGCGTTAATATGGACATGATTTCAGTTAGTGAACAAAGATGGGCTATACTAAATATCCCGTTTATTGCAACGGATTTCTCTGTTTTAAAACACTGGCGTATCTCCTCTAGGAGCAGATGCACTGAACATCTTTAGTCTTGCGTTGGAGTAGGGAGGAAGCGTCATGACCTGATTTCCAGAAGGTTTTATCTTTTAAGATTGAAGGACACACACCTAGACACTTGAGAACACACTCAATCGAAGACCTTCTGAACAGACTGGATTACCTGGCCTGAATGCATTTCTAACTAGACCGCACGCTAATTTATCAAAACATCACACCTTAATGGACATCTGTCTATGAAGCATATTCCTAGTATAACCTTATCAGACTTAGTGTCAGGATTTGGATACTGGACATCGTATAATCATATATTTGTAACTCAGTATCACTTTGTTGTACAGAAGTACAAGAAGAAGAAGAAGAAGAAGAAGAAGAAGAAGAAGAAGAAGAAGAAATCGGATTAAGAAGAAGAAGAAGAAGAAGAAGAAGAAGAAGAAGAAGAAGAAGAAGAAATTAATCGGAACTTGCTTACTGTCATATTAGGTTGAAACACCGGTTCTCCCCCTTTCACCGAAGTTAAGCAACGCTGACCCTGGTCGGCACCTAGATGGGTGATTACTTGCTATTATCAGGTGCTTGAAGGTTGGATGTGTACATGGTGTAATAGATAATGGTTCGGAAGGTGAAATCGAAAACTGAATTCGAAATATTCTTGAGAGATCATGTTGCATCAGACCCTATAAACACGCATTGGGACAAGCGAGATAGGATAATGGCCCATTCCACCCTATGAATTTGAAGAAGTCCTATGTAAGATTTTTCACAATTTGGGAAGAATAACGGAAACAGATCTTGCAAAAGTATAGTCACTATTACTACTGTACATAATTGCTTTTCGTTTACTTCAATAAATTAATAATACTTTTAATCGGGAGAATAATTATATTTATAATCTGAAAGAGTTGAATAATTGTAGACTTTATGAGAAGATACTGACGGTCACACATCATAGATGCCAACGAAATTCTTAGGCAGAGGGAATACATCTTTTGCATCTCTGTTGGTGTTTGTGAATTGATTCAAAACTTCTGACAACTCGTACAAACATAAACCAAAGAAGGTAATGGAAAATGAGAATGTGACACTCTAGTTGCATTTCGGAATTCAAACAGATACTGTGATACTGAACACTTCTGAATAGACTTAACGTTGATCATACAAATGTTCTGATGAGTAGTATTTGATGATAGATGTGACATGCTATGAAGATTATTGCATTGCAGGTAAATAATTCGAAAAGATTGCAGAGTTGAGAGTAGACATTGCAAGAATGTGAAATGTACATGCAAAGGTTGCGGTAATTGTTATCGAAGCCTTTGAGTCGATTCCAAACGACTCCCAGAAACACCATGAAACCATCAAAAGCGCACCCAGCATACAATATTGCTCAAAACAACCATCGTAGCAAATATGTCAAGGAAAGAATTTTCTGTCTGAGGTATTGAAACATGACAGAGAGTCACTGACATTGATTCCGCTCTTTGAAACCATAATATGAAAATTTTAATAAATCAAAAGTTCTTTCTGTTTTTGTTTTTTTCTTTTTCTTTTTAACCGAGATCGACCTAAGCCAGGCAGTAAAGCCACGAAGACACAAGGGGTTACTTTGTGTGGAAGAATTAAAAAACAAGACATTACTAAGAAGAGAGAACAATAGAAGGGTAGCAGGAAAACAGTAGATAGCGATTGACATAGCATTTAGATTTTTGAAGATTAAAGTTGACTACAAAATACGGCGTTTGAAGAGAGTTCTACAAGCAAGAAGTGCAAGAGAAGAAACTGTTAAAATAGAACTTACGGTTACATCTACGCAATTCGACTGTAAATTGATGAGAACTTATTGCCACTTTAGTACTGCGCTTACATTCATAAAGTTTAGGTACCATAGCCACGAAATCACCGAACAATTACCACGAAATTATTTATAGAAAAGTCACATTGAAGGAACCTTACGACGGTGGGAATGTGACTGAAGTCGAGATGCTAGGTCAGGACCAATAATATTGCTGATCCTTGTTTGGATTTGATCAAGAATCTTCTAAATATGTAGCAGGAGCATCGGACCATATGTCACAGCAATATTTTAAGCATGGTAGATTCTGTAGAGAGAGATCCTCTAGCACGAGACAGTGAATCAACTTTCTGAGTTGACCTAGTAATGGATTCAATATAGTGTTTCCATTTCATATCAGCCGGAAATGTAAACTTGAGAAAGCACAACCAGTCACTATCCTGGAGGTTAGGGTTAGCCATGCCGATAGAAGGGAAAATGCGGTTTCTCCGATGATTAATAGAAAACGGTTTTCTTTTCAAGGCGTTAAAATTAACAGGCCATTCTTTGGACCAGTTAATAACGGACAGAAGATCGTTTATGAAATTAGCTATCAATCTGACCTTATCTAACAGGTCAGACTTAGTAAAGACAGAAATAAATAATTGTGTCATCAGCATAGATATCAAGATGATAGTTGATGACCACCTGGAAAAATTAATGATTAATTAAAAATGATTAATTAAAAACAAAGTAGGATCGAGTCTGAGACCTGGTGGACATCTAAGTTAGTACAAAAGGATGTAGAAGGGGTATTTCCTGATTTAATAGGAAGAAAAATTGTCCGGACACACTGTAACTTTTCAAATTGTAAAGAAGGTCTGTATGCCAAACCCTGTTAAACTACTTATCACGTCCACATGACTTGAGGACCCAGATTAGAGATAATAGCAGAAAACATAGAAGGGGTTATATATATATATATATATATATATATATATATATATATATATATATATATATATATATATATATATCACTCAACAACGACTTTCTTTTTTTCTTTCTTTTTCTCACTGAAACAAAACAACGTTTCTGGTATATCTTTTCAGTCTTTCCTCGCAATCAAAACTAAATAGTGCATAATTTATGATATAGTGACAGGACGTAACTTATGTGATTACTAAGGAACAATGAAATATGAACAATGAAATATGAACAATGAAATATGAACAATGAAATATGATCATATTATTATCAGTAGACGTAATATTATTAAAGACATTTTAAAAAAAAAAAAAACTTTAATTGATGAATTACGAACCGTGCATGCAATTATATAATTGTTTGAAATATTGTATACATTTTGAACTGGTTATTGATAATTTATAAACATTAGGCAGCCTTTTCCCTTATTATAATCAATATTTTTCTTTTAAGGTAGAAATGTTAATGCTCAGTATAAATATCATATTTGTAATAAAAAAAACTCAACTTATTTTAAACATGAGATGAATTAACATTATGAGTCATTGTATTATATTATACAGTTCATAATGTATATGATAAATTGCAATTATAAATAGTTTGGTGTAAAGAACAAAACTCCAGAAAGGATAAAACGGAAACATTACATCTGTCGGTGGAAACAAAAAAAACTAAGGGCTGTGAACTCAACTTGCCTCAGGACGAAAAACGGTATAGTTGTGCTGTTTCCCTAAATAATGTCAATGGCCATTCTCAGGAAATGATTCCAACTGATGTTCAACCTCAAACTACACTTATTAATAATTAATGATAGAAAGAAAGACTGAAATGGAAATTATAAGGAAGTTTTACGAGTTTACGATTATGGGGTACGCAAAATATCCTGTTAATGGGTGCTGTATATATAATTAGAAACTATTTTTTTATAACTTCCTCTGAGTAAAATCTTCATTTAACAAAGGCCCCAGGTTAAAGATCGGTTGATTATTGTATCAAACAGAAGAGCAAAATAAATGAATGCGAAAATAAATGAGATGATGTAAGAAAGTCTTTACTGACAATGACGATGAAAAAATATTAAACACGTTTTCTGAAAATGTTCGGGAATATGATCTAACATGACATATACATTTGCCTTCTGCTATTTACAGAAAAATTTGCAAACTTTCTGGATTTCTTAAAAGAAAACCCTCATGAAAATGTCTTTGAAATAAGTATAAGACGAAATGCTTTTTTAGCATTTATCATTTATGACAAAAAATAGATATTAATTTTTTATTTATCCCTCTTTCCCATCCATTGTTTAATTAAAGCTCGTAAACTGGCTCACAATTAAATAACAGAAATAAAATGAAATAAATATTAGACAAAATATTAATAATAATAATAATAATATTATTATTATTATTATTATTATTATTATTATTATTATTATTATTATCTTTCGCACGTTTTTTGCTTTCAACCGATCTTACATTATGGATCGCAGAATATTTACAATGCCAGACAACGCAGACTTCTGAAACAATACGATATTAGTCTCTACTCCGCTTTTCTAAATGTAGATCTTTAAGTTCGATGATATATAACCAACCCCGCAATGATAACTGAGACAATAGTAGACAGTCATTTGTATTTCAGGTAAATACTGTTATTATTATTATTATTATTATTATTATTATTATTACAATTTGTGTATGTTATGTTTCCTGCTTCGCAACGTGAAGAGCCGGGTCCAAGCTATAGTTCTTAAGTCTTATAGGAGATTTAATTGATAGCACTTTCCTGCGATGTTCCTAGTAGTATGATCTTCTAGGCAACTTGTATGTTGATGTTACTGGGGACACTGTTAGTAAAATTGTCCATTCCTTTTCGCAAGAGGCTCAGAACCGATCTCCACGTCGTTGTATTTGGATTATTATTATTATTATTATTATTATTATCATCACCATTCGATTTCTGCTATGGACACACTTTACCAAGTTCTGCGGAAAGACCTAAAGGCAGGTCGTGGTGTGTTGTTATGGCCACATTTCATGTTAATTTTTTTTTTTTTTTTTTTTTTTTATCTCCGATGAAGTTGCTAACATAGACAAAGTTCTCCTAGTTCTTAAGACAATTTTCTGTATGTCTCTTAAGCTGGGGTTTCCAGGATTCTTTCAATGTGTTGTTTTGTTCCATTTTTTATAATTCCAAGTGCACCTATTACCACTGGTATTATTCTTTCCTTTTCAATTTCCACATTTTTCTATTTCAATTTCCAGGTCTTTGATTTTCCTTGGTTGCTATGTTACAATCCGCTGGACAAACCATCAATTAGTAGCAACTTTCTGGTTTTTGACAATAATGTCCGGCCTATTTGCTTCAATTTTTCTGTCTGTGTGATGGTATAATCCCAGACATCTTCTATTTCTGTAACCGGCGCTGGCCGATGTTCATACCTGTTTGCTTACACTTTTCAAAGTGTTTGCACATTGTCCAGTGTACCGATCGTGACGATTTTTATATTCATTTGGGTATTTAGAACATCCTGAGATTAGATGGTCTATTGTTTCTTGGTATTTGTCATCCTCATTGGATACATTATTATTATTATTTATTATTATTATTATCATTATTATTATTATCATCATCATCATCATTATTATTATTATCATCATCATCATTATTATTATTATTATCATCATCATCATCAATATTATTATTATTATTATATCATCATATTATTATCATCATCATCATTATTATTATTATTATCATCATCATCATTATTATTATTATCATTATCATCAATATTATTATTATTATAATCATCATCATTATTATTATCATCATTATTTATTATTATCATAATCATCATCATCATTATTATTATTATCATCGTCATCATCATCATCATTATTATTATTAATACCATTATTATTATTATTATTATTATTATTATTATTACGTATTTTGATTTCTGTTGAATGATCGTTTCTTTCTGAGTCCCAACCAGAGACCTAAGGTCAGAAATGGCCCCATGATATTTTCTACTGCAAATTTGTGTAAATTAAATAAATAATTAGAATATAACCACTTAAAAACTCATATATTTACATGCATAAACCTCTTGTATGGGTGTGAGCTGTTCTCTAATTCATTAAGGCATGGGCTTGCCAGGTAACCCTTCATTGCGTCTCTCAAATCCTTTTCCAATCAAACAGAGGCCCTCATCCACAACTGGATGTCTTCATGTGCCACATTCATGACATTTCTATTTCAAGATGCTTGTATTTTTTTTTAAAGATCTTCAAAGCTACATTACAATCTGCAGGAACTGCCATGGCAATAAGAAAACACATTCTATTCTTGTGTTCTTTGATCACTATGTCTAGCCAATTAGCTTTGATTGTTACATGTCGCATCTTTGTAATCGGGTATGGGTGGTGTTAGTACCAACTCTTGGCAGTTTTCTTACCACAAAAGTTTTCCTGTGCAGATATTAACCCACCATGTTATGCCGAGTTTTGTATATTCAGTGCAATACAAGATAGCCAGTTGCTTATGGATTTCAGCACAGAATCTCTACTTGGAGTTCATTATTATTATTATTATTATTATTATTATTATTATTATTATTAGACTTCCACCTACGTCATTACCTCATTTTTTTCTTTCCTAAGCTAAATAAAATATTTTTTTCTCCATAATTTTATTTTTTCTCCTTTTTTAGCATTCCATGTATTTAACTTAGGCTATCAATCCAATTATTCCAATTTTGAATTCAAGAGATGATTTTCAAACTCATCCACCATTACAATTAAATCTTTGTTCTTTTGATGTCGTAAGAAGCATTTTTTTTTTTTCAAATCGGAGTTACTTCATTTTAAATATTTACTTTTGCTTTCCACGTTGCGGACTAATTTCTCCAATATATATGAGTTAAATTGACTTCATTTATTTTTTTATTTGTTTTTTTTTTTTTAAAGTAGAAAATGGTTGTTTACATTCTCTACCGTTTTGAAATACTTCAAAACAACAGTGTAATATATTATTAGGTTGGTGCATAATTATCAGGTGTTTTTGTCAGGCGAGTTATTTGTTAATAAAAGTTTCTGTTTTGTTTATTTTTTTTTATATAAAAATATTATTTTATTTTCAGGTAATAAAAATTCGTGTCGATAATTATACGCTCCGGAATAACCATTTAAAAAGATTACGGTTGAACTGTTATGTTTCTTTTTTCATAATAAATATTGTTTAAAAAACGCCTGATAATTATGCACCAACCTAATATTTTCTTCAATAAATTTTGCTTTCTTTATTAAACGGAATAATCTCTCTATCTATTCTTCGATTTACGAATACATATTAACCCTTCTTTTATCCTTTCCAATTTCTAACGCTAATTCTTTACTTTAAAACAGATATTATTTTATTCATATTATAACATATATATTTCCCTTCCTATGATAAACTATATGAGAAATGATTTGACTTTTACTCTTTATTCTTTTATTCATTATAGACCATTTTATCACGGCCTTCTTCACCGTCAAATATAGTCGAATCGAACGAGTCACATTCCATTGACAAATATACAGTCTCTCCGTCTGTGATCATTTGAAAAGGGCATAAGTCATCAGCTTTTGCTAAAGACTATTTCGTTATTAAGAGAAAAGTAGAAAGTGATTTGAAGGTGTGTGAAGTCTCCTTTCACAGGTCAGACTCTAACAGAAGAGAATGCCGTTAAGTAAATACATCTTTCATCTGAAAACGGAAAATACTCTTCACACGATTCCCCCGACGCATTAAGTTTCATGTTGGGCATACAGAGAAGCCTGAAAGTCTTCACAGCATTACAAAGTAATTGTATCCTTATTCTGACCAATGGCAAATAAAACAGCCTTTCCCGGATCTATAACTCGGAGCGGAAGTGCTTCCATTAACGGATGCATTGTGGGTGTTGGCTAAAGAGGTATTTACGCGACCATTAACACGTCGTGTTGCTGAAAGAGGAACAAAGGGCTGTCAGGGACAAGACGTGTGCTATCAACACTCAATAAAATCTGCACACAAGCATAAATTTCGTCGGCTACCCACTTTAGTTATGTCTGCCGTGTGTTGCATCTTCTTCCTCTTCGAAATCCCCGTCAGATTAGAACCTGAGTGTGTTTGGTATTGTTTATTGAGGAAAATTTATCTACAGGAGAAGAGGATATAGCCCGCCTCTTAAAAAAAAATGAGATTATACAGAAGTCTAAGTGTTAACTACGAATTACCATAACTTCATGTAAAAACTAATACAGTAGGTTTTTATTTACTTCGCCACAATTTGAATTTAGACTTGTCCTTCTTTTTCAATAGGTGCTATCCAAGACAGTCTACCATTTTATTAAACCCATAGTTAGCGTGAGAAATGGAATTGTGCCTTTCCTCAATTAATTGGAAGTTAACTTTATTTGGGAATCATTATTTGCTTCAAAATACTAAAACAAAATTACTAACATAATGAATGCGTATAAAATAATTTAGTCATATCGTGTCGAATTTTCTTAGAGAGATTGGAATTCGGGGAAAAACCTCACAAATCCGTAATCTAGGAGAATTCTATGAAATCAAATATGACTTCTCATATGTAGAGTGGAATTGGTTAAGATAGGCTCTAGAATGATAAAAGAATGATAGCGAACAAACTGGACAATAAGGTAGATGAATAAATCAGCTCACATGCTAAACAATAATAACCTCATCAGTAGACTTAGCACAGAAATGAACACCATAAAAAAGTAAGTTTAGGTTTATAATCCACAATATTCTACCTAGTAATTAGACTACAAGTAATGTAAAGTCGTATATTATAGTTGACAATATAGAGAAGAGACATTAATTTTAAGGCTTCAGGTCTCAATTTTCGAACAGGGCACATAACCTGGTAAATAAAAGGGTTGATAAAACGAATCACGTTACTTAGCATAGAGATGTTGAGTTCAATTCCTGTGCCAGGTATATACACTTATTTAGTATAGGTAGATAAACGTCATCACAAGAAGAATTAAATAAATAGAATAAAATGATACAATTTACCTCACCTAGAAAGAACAGTTGAATGAAAACAATCTATCTCCCCGGATTCAGTTCGAAATTCCAGGAAATTTGTAAACTACGACAGACTTCTGAAAGCTGGAGAGTACAATAATCGAAACGTTCGGACTATCACAACTAAAATGAGATCACGGAAAAACAATCTGTAATAAATATGTTTCAGTTTAGTTAAACGTATTATTTATTGCTTGGGAAATATGAACATAAACGGCTAAGAGAAATAATTAGCGGCGATAAAATATTTTTAAAAATCTAATTATTCGAAAGATAGATTTAGCTAAATATTACGACAATGATTTACCTGGACATCGTTTAGTTGAATGTTTATGGTTCGAATGTTTACTTTACATATCAAACTAAAAGAAGAAGAGAGTGTAAAGAGACAAGGAAAACGAGGAAAACGAGAAATAACCATGACATACAACACGTATACACATAGATGAACTCGGGTAGGTGCATACACATACACACATATATACGCACGCATGCATGCACACACACACACACACACACACACACACACACACACACACGTGTACACAATGAAAGAAGAAAAAACAATCAACCGTTCACCAATGAGAAGTGAATGAATTATTTTTAACAATATATAACGAGAAAATAAATATTCAGTTGGGGATATCTCTGACGAGTGGACGGAGAGGTCATGAATATTCTGTCTACTAAACTCGTGTGTCGAGATTTTATATTTGTATTACCATATATATATATATATATATATATATATATATATATATATATATATATATATATATATATTTAAAAATTTTTGTAGGTACAAAATTTAATGATGGAAATAAAAGTATAAAATTTAATATTACAAGACATATTAAATACAAAAATAAAAATAAAAAAACACAACAACGGGGGTGGAGAAGCAACCGGTTTCGCTCCCGCTCTTCAGGCTTCCACGGGAGATTCAAAATTAATACAGAAAAATATACAATAAGGAATTGGGGAAAAAAAAATTCCTGTTGTGTTTAATATGTCTTGCAATATTAAATTTTATACTTTTATTTCGATCACACACACACACACACACATATATATATATATATATATATATATATATATATATACCCACACACACAAATGGTAATAAAAACGAAAAGAACATAAATTGAAATGTTCATAACATTAATTTAAAAAAAAGGCTCAATAAAAAAAGTAGAGCAATAGTTATTTATTA
The DNA here is from genome assembly GCA_903632075.3 of Acanthosepion pharaonis. Classification (NCBI taxonomy): domain Eukaryota; kingdom Metazoa; phylum Mollusca; class Cephalopoda; order Sepiida; family Sepiidae; genus Acanthosepion; species Acanthosepion pharaonis. The sequence continues at coordinate 2,444,547 of CAHIKZ030001768.1, read as the reverse complement.
TAGGTTGTTACATACGAATCATCAAATATGAATATTTGTTTCGATGCCTAATATGAGCAACTCATCAGGTGATGAACAAAGATGGCTATAAATGATTTTATTTTAAAATGCTACTTATGAAACATCACTTCTTTTTATATTTTTTTAAAAATTTTAGGAAGACATAAGAAGAATTTCCATAAAAGGAAAAGAAAAAAAAATATGCAGTTTTAAGCAGAACTAAGAAGAGGAAAAGAAATCAATAAAAGGAAAAAGAAAGAATAAAGAGAAATATACAGAGTTAAGAAAAGAAAAGTATGAAAGACCTTCCCTTCTCCGAAGAGAAGAAAGAGAAAAGGAAAGAATAGAAAAACAAAGTGGAGTAATATATCAAAATTAAGTAATAAAAGAAAAGGAAAAGGAAATGAAAAAAAAAATGAAAAGAAGACAAGAAAAGTTGTCGATAAAAATTCAACCAAAGGAAAAACATTGAGATAGAAGACATAGAGAAAGTATCAAATTTTACCGGATATTATTTCAACAGAGTAGAAAATATTTTAGATACAATATATCAGCCATGTTTGTTTAGCATTTTGAAAGAAACCAACATATTATTTAACAAAATTAAACATAGTATGTAAATAAAAGGCATGTTAAGCAGTAAAAAGTTTAGTTATACAAAATAAAAAATACAATACATTATACTATACAAAACATTACATTAAAAATTTAAAAATAAATAAATTTTAGAATATCTATATGCGCTTTATAAATTTAAAACTATTACCAAACATTATAACTCGTAATATAAGTATAAACCTATCTATGACAAATATTATTACAAGTAATATACGAGTACGAACCTATTTACGACCTTAATTTAAGATAAATCACTAAGGATAACATTAAAATGTTTATATGAAGGTAATGTATCAAGAGAAGTAAATATTAAGTTAAAAAATTTAGTAAGGTTTTAAGGTTAAATTCTTAATGTGCCTAAAATTTTCGGTAGTTTCAAACCTCTGATTTAATAATTGACCGATATTCAAAAGTTAAATTATACTCATTGTTTTATCTGTCCACAGAAGAAAATGATGATAATTAAACTTAAAATTAATGTTTTTATTTCTTAAATCCTTTTGGAAGAAAAACACAAGAAATATGGTCAACTTTTTTAAGGATAGGTAAAGATTAATGGTGAATTTTCTGGAACTAATGAGTGCTATGACGTCGGTAAAAAGTTTTGTGATGGAGATGAGGTGTGTGTATGTGTGTGTGTGATTTTTTTAATATATATTTGATATTGTGGTCTGTTATAATGTTTTTAATTTTTTTGATGCTTTTGTTGTATGCGTATTCCATCCTCAGATATATATAAATATAAAATAAATTATGGCAAACGCAATATATGTGTGTGTGTGTGCATGCATATATGTGGTGTGTTTGTACGTATATGCATGTCTGTCGCTGATTTGTGTCTAATATAGTTGCCTCTTTCTCAACCGTATCAGATGGAAAACACGTATTTGTATCTTGATTTTCAAACCAATCATTTACTTTCTACATGGAAAATTGTCCTATCAAAATCTTCCTGGATCATATAACATTTCTCTATCTATCTATCTATCTCTCTATCTATCTATCTATCATAGCCTTTTCATATCTATGTATCTATCTCAATTTGTACTTACCTATTTCTCTATCTACTAATCTATTAGTGCTTACTGATTTAAACTACAAAGCACGTTTTCTTTTTAAATTGTTACATATTTTAACATTAATGATTTAAAAACATTATCAAAAATCTTCTATCATTTTCATCAAGTAAAAAGCGCAAATTAAACCTAATAAATTGCTTGTTGGTGAAAAGATTTCTTAAATATATTCATTTCTTTTGATTATCCCTAAAATTTGAATCTTTCCTGATTCCAATAAAAAAAAATTTTTTCCCACATGCTAAAATAATTTGGTAGCAATCCTGTCTATTTTTAAATTTATTGCATTACATGTTAGTTCCGAACTTTGGCTATAATTCCTTGATGAGATCAAAGTCCAACAATTGGATTACTGTCGAGTCTGACACATCAAATAGTAAATTTACAAGGGATAGTCGTTTGCATGTGCGTCGTAAACCTGGTAGTGACAATTTCTAAATTCGACGATACAAAATATCTGACATCTTACCCCATGCTGTGGGGGTCCCATAATTTAGAATTCTCACTCATATTTGGTGAATTTGAAAGATATGTTGAACCATGCCATACAAATCCAGAATGCTGTTAATCCCTTTAAAATGTTATTTATACCATAGTAACACTGTTGCTTAGGCATAATAGTGCTTATCCATATGATTCCCGTGCACATCAATATGTTTGCATGATATTTATCAACTTCGCTAAGTGGCACAACCTCTTCTCCATAGAACATTATGCCTTCTGATATATTCAGTTACATCCCCATACAGTTCTTAGCGCAATTCATTAACTGGCACAAGAGGCGTGGAATAATATATCATATTTGTTTCGTCATCTCTTCGCATGCCTGTTAAAGGCCCAAGTAAGATATCCAGTGTATTAATATGGCGTCTGAGTACTGTTGACACATCTCCAATTTTGGAACCTCTATATAGGTTCATTTAGTGTCATCCCAGTATATTACTTATACGTTTAAATTTGATTTAAATTTAATTGAAACACATATTCAGTGTGTAAAAAATCTACATTTCTATAATGTAAAAAATGTTTGCATTGTGCTCTTCTGTACCAAATACAAATGCTTATAAAATTAAAATATTTTTTTTTCTCGGCATTTTATTTTTAAATATTTATTTTCAACTTAATCCCGTTCTTGGTCAATGCATTTAATTCAATGATAAATGTTATTCGCATTAACCATACATTAAATATTGAAAATATCAGGTCAAAATTCAGTTAATTATCTCATTGTTATAACCTAACTTAAATACAGTTCTAAAACAGAATATAAGCATAAACAAGCAATCACGTATGCAGACCTACACATACACAAACACACCGAGCACGGGGTCAAGAGGGTGGCTGCTGGAAGACCCTATATCTGGCAACAGAACTCTGCGCCATACCACACAAGCAGGAGAACCCAGTCTTGGCTGTCAGACAATTTTTGCGATCACATCCCCCGTTACATCTGTCCACCTAACTCCACAAACTGCACCGCTTGAATATTATGTGTGGGGCACAGTTGAGCGAGAGACCAACAAAACTCCTTGTCACAAAGGTGACCTGAAGGCAACGATTATGGCAACATTCACCAACTTAAACAAGGAGACCGTACAGACGAATTGTAGGAGATTCCGAAGCCGTGGTTGAAGCCAATGTTGATTTTATTGTAGAAACTTTCTTTTTAACATTTCATGATATTTTTGTGTAATTTTGGTAAATATATCTGTTAAAATGAGACGTCAGTATTATTTTCATTCTTGTGTAATTTCGACGACAATATATCTATCGCATCTTTTATATTAAGAAATAATCAGACGTAACCAATTATTAAGGCCAATTCCTGTATTGAGTACCTAAGTTCTTTACATTCTCTTTTACGTGGTCATTTTCTTTTACAATGATGTCCACCAAGTACAGGTTTAGAAAATAAAAAGCAACATTTTTTTTTTGGGGGGGGTATGGGGGAAGTTAACGGTTTACCCTAGAGTTGAACAGGTTAAGATTGTAGTGATAAGGAAACATCCTGTTGGGAATTGATTCCACAATGCAGTGGCTCATGGGAAAAAGCTGCTCGAGTGGGAGTTATATTTCAACAGTAGAATATGAAGGGAGTGACGATGGTTCGAACAATGTGCATTATATGACGGGTCTAAGACATGAAGGTTAGAACTAGTGGAACTAAGGAATGTAGTTCGCCTGAATAGCTTCCATGGGAATAGCTATCGCGCAGCGAGGGGATTGTAACGTTTCGACTGTGAGAAAGGGGTTGCAGGTTGGGAAATAATTCATTGCCATCAAGGACTTGAACACAAAACTGACACTTAAATCACTAGGCAGATATTAGACAATATATATCTACTGAATTTAACTTAGCCAAGCATAAAGTCAGAAATATAGAGCACTGACTGAGAAACGAAATCACAGGATTAGCATTATTAGTTTACTTTGCGATGTGGCTCTAAGTTACTGAAAAATAATCGTCTGAGAGTTCTACTTGTTCCTTCGTGAGTCGAAAAGTGAAAATTTTCTCCAATGTAATTTATTTCCAATTTTAGAACGTAAACAGCGTTTACAATTCCGTGCCTCGAGACTTTTGTTTTAAATTAAATTTCTCTTTTTGTCCCCTTAAGTTCATTGTAAATTTGTTTAATCGTTTTGTAATGTGGCAATTCATTTTAATAAATAAATAAATAAAAATGCATGAATTAAAGAAGAAACAAATAAAACAGTAACAACTTTAGCTCTTGGAAAATGCAATTGTATATAATATGAAATCAATAGTAAAGTTCAGTTTGACCCTTGATACCGTTTTTTGACTTTTAACTTTGACTTTAAGATTTTAATTTAACCTATTCATTCTTTAGTATTGTGGCAAACAGAAGCTTAATTTGGAAACAATGTGGTTGCTAAAGAGTTGTTGTTCAGCAAGAGATGGAAGAACTTCCGCCTCCATGTCGCGTTATCAATGGCAATTTTACTGAGAAAACGCGTTGACAATTCCCAGAAGATGACACGTTATAATAAGACGAATTGAAAAGAGCGGAAACACAGCGTAGCTCGGAAGAAAGATCCATTTGTTGTGTAGAACAGTAGCGAGGCTCGATGAAAAGGTCATTGCACTGGAAGTATCAATAAAGACTCCACCTCCTTTCTCTACAACAAACTGTCTTTTGTGTCTCCTTGGCACTGGAATTAGTCGAGTTATCTCACCATTTCCTTTGAGCTCGATTCGTGACTTGTAGCGGTTAGTTCGACTCGTCTCGAACCGATGCTGCTCAGAGTCATTCACTACGGTAGCTGAGCCTGCTCGCTGTTGTCCATTTGTCTAAATATGAATTCCACTCTGTGATCGGTGCATTCGCGGGTGGCCAGTACACGTTCTCTTCTAAATGGTTCTTTACATGCACGAACTAAGAATAGGCGGCAGATTGCAGTGACACTTGGATGAAATAACTAAAACTGAATAATTCTTGTCTTTTTTTTAAAATTAATTATCTAAAAGGTCATCATTGTTTTTATCCCATTTTTTTTTAATTACCATTTCATAATCACTTTTGAATTAATAAATTATAAATTCAAAGGTATTATATGAAAAAAAAGAAGATACATTTATTCTTTAAGAAAATATTCAATCTTTTGAAAGATTTTAAGCGCTTGCTCAAATAAGTCAAATTCAATTAAATGCTTTCAGGAAATTAATGGAAATACTTTTCTCAATAAGAGTTTGTGAAGTCATTTATATAATGGACGCAGAGAAGCTCACCAGACAATTATTAACTAACGTCACTATTAGAAAATTACTTCTGTATAATGATTTCGATTCTCATTGAGTAACACACACGTGTTCTTAAGCTGAGAAGGTGTCTTGTTGAGGTGTAGTGGTTAACAATCTGGTCTCTCAGGCCCTTACGACTGAGTAATCTGTTGTATATTTAACTGGCCTTCCATACTTACAGCTTTGTAACAAAACTAAATTACGTTAAATATATTAACACGCGTGTCTCGTCGAGCTTTAAAAATATGTGAGCAATTTTCGTATCTGATGACGAATTCTGCCCTCGCTAGATGCTCTATATTTTGTGCTTCTACCTCTATGAGATAAATATAGTTTAAATATTTATAATTGTAGCTATAAACATTTCGTTTTAATGCCATGAATATAGAAGGCTTATATTCCCGGATATCGTAAATAATCGTCATTCAAAAAAGATAATGCTAAACATAATAGTAGTATCCTATTTAATATCATCTTAAGACATCTGACCTATCTGCAGTTAATTTTACATTATTACGTAGTTAGTCAAGTTACTGGCACCTCGAGGTGTTCTCGTAAATCCCAACATATATAAAAATCGGGGAATATCTTTTAGCCATTTTTCGGTTGAGCTGATGAGGTATGACATTTCATCAAATTTGGCCACTTCTTAACAATCCTGATATGATAATGTTACTAATTTCCAATATGGATATAGAGGGCCGACTGTAATTGTTAGATATATCGAAACGTTCTATCATATATTAAGATATTAGATAAGTAATCATGTATTTCATCTCTGTGAATTATGGGTTAAGCAACCAAGGAAGAGCAAAGGATGAATGGAAGAAAACTGTTTAGAATTATGTTATATACCTTACCTATGAACACCAAACCTCATAAATACGTTGGACACTATTGTAAGTGGGAGTAATATGCTGTCTAAGTCGTCGATCACTAGCAGTGGTTTACCTACTTCACGCCGCTGGCGAGTATTGTATTTTGTTGATGTTATAAAGATTACCATTTCATTTCCAAACCCTGTTTTGGTTATTCCTCATTCAATAACCCTTTCTAGGTTACAACAAATTAGTTCATATCTTTTATCCGAAAGTGCCATTTATCTCGCAGTTCATATATTAAATGGGAAAACATATAAAAAAAAAACGGAAATTTGCTTTCTCATGAACTGTCACGTCAGAACAAAACCCAATGTCTCACCTCCAGTAGTTTTATAAGATGGACAACGGCAATAACTGCAGCTTTTTATTGCCAGTGACTTGAGGAATAAACTAAATATTTCGTTGAAAGTATCCTGCTTTGGTAAATAAAAAGAATGTTGTTATTCTCACGCGTGACAATGCACAAATTTACATCACAAAACAAATCTAATATCGTTAGCTTCAATATACTCACCGGATTTAGCATATCCATATTTTCATTTGTTTTCATTTAGCTTTTTTTTTTCGGATTTTTTTAAACGTGAAATCGAAAACTTGCTTTTTCGTTGAAGATGAATGTAATTAATGTTTTATAAATATAATCTAAATAAATATAACTTACACTTGTTTTTTTTTATTATCCTTTCTGGTAAAACGTAATATTTAGACCTTAAAATGTGATCGCGGAAAAACATCAGGCGAAGATAGCGTAATAACAGATCTTTTGAGAGATGCAAAAGATCACTTTTACAAAGGACTATCATAGAAATTTTGACAACGTATGCCGAGAAGAAAAATACCTCGTAACTTCACTAAAGAAAGATTAAATCTACTTTATAAAAAAAGAACAATGTCAATGAAGAGCTTGGCAACTATCATACTACCAAATCCTTATTAAATATATATAAAAACAGTTTTCAGAAACGTTTATAAGCAGACTATCAAACTGCCGAGATGAAGATCCCCGACGCAAAACAGACAGGTTTGAGTAGTGATTACTCAATAATAGATCACCTACAAACAATAAACTGACTGATCAGAAAACAAAAGATTATAATAAATAAACCAGTCTGTTTGGTTTTAATTGTCTATGAAAATCTGTTGACACAGTAGAAGATTCGACAGTCTTTAACTCACTACGAGAGCACGACATTAAAGGAAATCGTATACATTGATAACCTATTCATTACTGCAATAATCTGACTGCAAAAAGTCAGAAGAAATAAATATCGAGAAAGAAATGAGATAAAGGGATACAATTTCGCTTAAATTATTTACAACAAGCCTTCAAAATATATTCTAGAAATGAAATTGAGAAAGAAATGGGCTCAACGATAAAAGGAGAGAATTTGAATCACGATTTGCTGACGACATTTTATTAATATCAAAATCCTCGAAAGATTTACAAGAAAAACTATACGGCATAAATGGGAGAAAGTTTCAGGGTAGATTTAAAAATGAACTTAAATAAAAGAATCGTTATATTCAATTATAACATTCCGGGAAAGCTAATAAAAACACAAGATAAAGAACTGGAATAGGTCCTGGAATACATCAACTTAAGGCAAATGATATCTGTTCTCTAATCCATGTTGAATACTTTTATTTCGCAAAATTATCTTACACGAGAAAAACATTAAAATGATATAAAATTCCCTATAACGATTGGTTCGAAAGCAGAAATATGATAGTAAACACTTTGCCAATAAGCTTAAAGTGTAAAGCATATAATGAATTATAGCGGTGACATACAGATGTAAGCGTGGACATTTAAAGTTTTACTTAAAGTCATACCTAAAAGTGCCAAAAAAAAAACGCCAAGGACAGGACTAATATGACGAGAATAGATCAAAACGAGAGCTATAAAAATGATTATGAGAAAAAAAATGGAGGTGGGCTAGACAATAATAATATTAGTCGTTTCTTTATAAGGAGAGATTCGGCATTTATTGGCTGAGTAGCAAGTACTGCTCTCGTTGAAATATATAAAATCTTTCTCGTAAAATAATTTTTCATAAAATCTTTTTTTCAGTAGCTGTTATTGCTCATTACAATATTGAAGGGAATTTCCTTCCTAACCTTTTATTTGAAGTAGTGTAGATCGTCAATATCTTGATTATGTCATTATTTTCTCTTCGATTTATATGTGCTAAAAAAAAGCAGGATAACCTTCTTTTTCTTCTTTATGTTGTGTTTCTTTCATGGATGGTACCTTTCGTGGATGATTATAACTCTCCAAAATTCCCTGTTCTTTGTAACCCTTAAAAAAATGTGTCATTTTGCTATCTCTCCTGATCCCTACTCTGTCAACCATTAGCTCATTAGGTAAATTATGCGCTGTTTTCTTCTGTCCTCTTTTTGTCTTCAGTATGTCCTGTGAGTATCAAATTCTCTAAGTTCTCTTTCCTCATTATGTGCCTTATAAATGTCAACTGTTTCTATTTTATTCTATGTGTGCTTTTTGTTTCTATTTTCTCTAAAACTTCATTGTTGCTCACATTTTCAGTCCATGATATTCTTAGCATCCTAACTATCATGTATAACTTCATTTCTGTTACCTAAAGTCACTTCTTCATCTGTGATGTGATTGTCCAGCATTCACTGCCATATAGGTGGAACGATATTACATAACAGTTCAGTACTCTTTTGTTTGTTTCTAACGAAATTTTTCTGTTTCCTAATACTTTCTTTAGATTTTGGAAAGCATTTTTTACTGTCCTAATACACCTTCGGATTTCGGTGTCACATTTTCCGTCCTCTATTAAAACACTAAATGTCTAAGGAAAAAGGGTTGGTTGAGAAAAAGGTTTGTTGATTGGTGCCCAGTTGATAACAACATAGCAAATGCAGTAAGAAAAGAACAAACAGATGTAATGATGAGAGATGGAGAAGTTGTCATAAGGTTTTAGTTAAGGTCTATGTCAAGCAGTGAGCGAACAAAATTGATAATGACGATGATATTAAGCTAGATTGATGCAGTTGCACAGAGAGGATCGAAATTAGTGGTCCTGTAAAATTAGATTGCTAACTGGTTTACAACGAATGACATGCTCCCATATTTGTGTTAACAGAAGAATATATCGTGTTTGACAATCTGTCGTGTTTGAGAGTTGCTGCATAAAAGATCGCATTTGTTTAAAAATAAGAGAGCAGTGAGGTTAAGAAAAAATCAGTCCGTTCATTTAGTTGCGTTATACTCAGCTTACCTGACATGTACACTCAATACCAAGCATTACGCCAGTATAAGGCTTATTCTTTTTTATTTAATTAACTTTAGTTTCTTAGCTTGGTCAATGAAAAAAACATAATCATCACTTGCGTTATGATGATCAAAAGGGTTACAAGAGTAACATTCTAACCAATGAACAATGCTAGGTGCACCTATATCATTTGCAATGTCCAAGATATTATCTTTATGTTTATGTTGCCATTTAATAAGATTTTTCTCAACCTATCTTAAGTTTACCGTATAGTTTCTCTTATCAACTGTATTTTCCATTTGCCTGTCTGTCTATCTATCTGTTTGGGTCTATCAATTTTTCGAATTTGCATATGTTTATTTTTGTATTTGCAGTAAACTTGGTTGGGCAAATTATCACAAAGAAGACAACTTTTATTCGAACTGTTTAATAATGATCTTTAAAAATAGATTACCTAACAACTTCTAAGCTCATCGCCCACATAGTTATTTCAAATATTGTAGATTAGGTTGGCACATGAAGAGAAATGCTATTGCCTTACAGCAGGTACAATTCGATATATTAGTCCGTACTAAAAAAAAGTCATTATTATTATTACCAATATTTAATAATTTTAGACGCTTCTAGAATGTTCTGTTAATATTTCCTCGTTTTGTCGTACATTTTTTATTATTTCTAACTTTCATTTTTCTTTTTTTCTTTCTTTATTTTTAATTATATCATTTTTATTTATTTTTTCTTACTTTTCATTCTTTCCTTTTTATTTTTTATTCAATTTTTATTTCACATTCTTTCATTTTTTTCCTGATTTTTCTTTATTTTTTGTTTTTATTTTAATTCCTTTTTACTTTACTTCTTGTTTATTTCTTTCTTTACGTTGTTTATTTGTCTTCGTTTTTTTATTCTTCCTTCACTTTAATGCTTTGCTTTTTACTTTCTTTATTTGTTCTTTGTTTTCCTACTTTCTTTCTTTCTTTTTTTACTTTATTTAGTTTTGTTTTCTTCTTCCTTTAATTTCTTTATTCTTCCTCCTATTACTTTGTTTATTCTTTCTTTCTTTCTTTCTTTCTTTCTTTCTGTTAAGTATTTATTATTTCTTTTTGCGGCATTCTTTTCCTTTCTTTTTTCTTTATTCTTTCTTTCTTACTTTCTATTTTCTTTTTTTACATTCTACATTCGGTACATTTTTTCTTTACCATTTTTATTCTGTCTTTATTTATTCAACTTTTCTTTCTTCAATTTATTTATTCTTTCTTTCTTCACTGTATTTATTCTTTTTCTGTATTTTTAATTCTTTCTTTTCTTCTTTTTCTTTTCTTCGTTTTTTTTTTCTGTCTTCAATTTTTCTTTCTCTTCTATTTCATTTGTTATTTCTTTCTCTTTTTTTAATATTTTTATTATTTCTTTCCGTTTTGTAAATTGTTTGTTCGTTTTCTTTATTCTTTCTTTCTTTCTTTCTTACTCTACTCTATCTATTATTTCTTCCTTTTTCTTTCTATTTTTAATCTCTTTATCCTTCAATGAGTTTATTCATACTTTCTTTCTTTCTCCACCATGTAAATTTATTTTATTCTTTTATTAGTCTTTCTTTCTTTGTTTCATTTACCTACTTCGTTTTTTCGTTCCACTTTTTCTTTATTTTTCATTCCAGCTTCTCGGCCACATTATCATTGTCTTCCTCCTGTTTGTTCGGTTCCTTCCCGCTTTGCTTTTCCAATTGAGTTGTTGCCTTTCAACACTTCCTCCCTTTCAGTTTGCTTTATTTAATCCCTCTTTTGCGTGCCACATAGTTTTCCTCACCATATTCTCTCTTCCTGTTTTGCTCCGATAACCCTCTTTCCTGGCATGTTTCTTACAAACACAATTTCCTTCCTTTACCGTTTTCTTTCCCGCCTATACACACACATCAAGACATTTTTAAGCATATAAAACTTCACATACGGTAAAATATCCTTAAACATTAGCATTCAATAATTCACTAGACTATTTCCCCTAATTTCAATCCAAATCTTTTCAATACAAAAAAAAAACTTCCATTTCTTTCAATACATGCCTCCTTAACTTTATTAAGTTCTGAATGTTTTAAAGAGAGCTTTGCAGGTGAGTTTTGCCCCCTACTTATAGCGGGTGGGGCTGTGCTTTATAGAATTCTAAATGCATTTGTAGTCTCGTCTCAAAGCAAAGAAATCGTGATCAGCGGAGAGCGTCTCCATAGAATCAATTAGGAGTATGGGACAAAAAGTTTGAAGGAATTAATGATTTGTTTTTTTTCCTTAGCTATGGGACACGACCGTCATGTGAGCCATGGGCTGTAACAGGCACCAGAAAGAATAAGGACATCTATGATGGAATCTGGAGTCTGTATTCTAATATATATATATATATATATATATATATATATATATATATATATATAAACCTAGTGAAACAGACAAAGCTACCCAGGTTTCATTTAAGCTGATCGTCACGGAAAGCTGGCCAGGTTTCCCTGACGATCCGCTTAAGTGAAACCTAGGTAGGTTTGTCAGGGCTCACTAGCTTTATCTAGGTCTGTTCTACAGTTGTATTGAGCTCTTTTGTTAGTTGTTTACTCGTATCGGGTTTTTTTTTTTGGGCTTCAAACCTGTATCTGTGCGATTTTTTTCGACAGACTTTCATGCTTCTAGCTCTTTTTTAAAACCTTTTTGTCCCTCGAGATTGATTTGATTATTGGCAAATCAAAAATTCGAAGGTTTTTTCGAAACGAGTATAGTTAACCTATATTTGTATTTATATATATATATATATATATATATATATATATATATATATATATATATATATATATATATATATATATATCAAGCGTTTTCCATGTTGTCAGATACAGACAAGCATAATTTAACGATTACACTTTATTTAATGACGTTTTTGGTTGACTGTATTGAGAAAACAAAGAGAAAATGTTTTACTAGTTACCGCCTGCTAATGACTGATTCTACCAAACAACGCCCGCACTGCTCGATAGCTCTTACCGCCAGTCGTACTGTATAAAAATACTTCTAACGCTGAACCGAATAAAAATTCTAATCCTTATTTTAGTAAAATAATTTATCTAGAGTTAATTAGCAAAATGATATGCCGATTTTTTAAATACAATAAATCACATAATATAAGATAGAGGGTTACTGTTAAAATACAGGTGTAGAGTCATATGTAGGAAGAGAAAATGATGAGAAAAATTAGGATAGATAATGATTGATCCTTTATTTGAAGTGGTTAAGATTTTATAGTTTAGGGAAGCAACCACACGGGATTATATTCCACAAGTTAGCACATCTTAGAAAAAATTGTTTGAATGTAATTTTCTTCTTAGCTGGAGAGCAAGTAGAGTCATACCCCAAAGTTCGACTTATATACACCATGTCTATTAAGTTATTAAGCAAATCATATTAAGTTCACTAATTCAAATTTGGTTTGAAAAAAAATTGTCTAATTTTAAACAATCAATTTAGATATCAAAGCAAACTGACTTAAGATTTTAGGTAGTATCAATATGTTTGACTGAAATACTTGAAGTTATTTTATGTATTTAAAAAAAATGCTGTCTGAAGTTATTAGGCAAAACCAAATTATCACATTTTACTTCAATACAGATGTAATAAAACCATCAAAATTGACCAACATCTATAATAGAACAAATAACAAACACATAATAAGTCTTTACATTTTAATATAGTGACCTTTCTTCTCAATAACAGCCAATAATCTATTATCCTTTGATTTTGTTATTTTTTTCTTTCAGCAAATTCAGTTTCTAACATGATAGTTTTATTTGCTTCCCATAGGTCTGCTTTGCTGTTATATTGTTGCCATCTTCATATAATTTCATCTTCACAGTTGACCATAGATTTTGAATCGGATTCAGATCAGGACTTGATGATGGCCATTCCATTATCTTCTCTCCTGCAAATTCTGTATACCAAAGAATTCAAGGGTAAGCCTAGATATATGAAAATGAGCTTTTTCGGACATAAATACGCACTTCACTTTGAAACAGCGAAATTTTGTTCATAAAATAGTTAGCACTGTTCAGTTTAACTCCTTCATTGACTTTGAATGGTCCAATAATGGTTTAGTGAACAATTCCAGTCCATATCATAACACTACCACCTCGTTGTTGCCTTCCTCTAGCCACAGGCACGTCCGAATTGGATATAATCCTTCTTTGGGTCCATCTATCAGATCCACCAAATGTCACCCGACATTTGTTCGTGAAAATTACTTTAGAAAACCCAATTTTCATATATTTCTTGGCCCAATGTTGACGCTTTAAAATATTTGCTTTAGTGAGAGGAAGTTGCCTCGGAGATTCTTTTACAGATCCCAATTCACAAAGTATTCTGCACCTTTTGGCCCTCTTGACTCCATCAGTTCCAGCATTTTCAAAGATTTGCACGCTGACCAAAAGTGGTTGTTTTGCTATAACTCATTTTAGTTTACGTTCATCTCGAGGAAACAAGTTCTTAAGGCCTTTTCCTTTTCTTCGCGTTCTCAAATTACTTATATCTTCAACAGCTTTCTTTATCACTAAAGGTCGCGTGATATTTCCAGTGTGGACATTCCCTCATCCAACAACTTTGTTATTTTCTGTTTTTCAGTCGTTGTTAGATCCTTCACTTTACCCAGGTTTCAACACATATTATGGACAAAAAGAAAAAAAGCTAATGTTAGTTTTATCTGTATATTAACTACATTTTTCGTAAATTCCAAATTTCTCAAAAACTATCCAATAAAAATTACAGATTTAATTAAATATTTTATTAAGGGTGGAAATAGACGATTTTAAAGTTGACAAATATTGGTTCAGAACTTTTTGAATTATTGAGGTTTATTTGATTTGCAAATTAACTTTAGACAGGCTGTACAGTCCCTTCATATTTCATTGGTAAGGAGTAATTTCCACTGAACGCCTACCTCAGATCTCTTAATTAGTGGAACAGATTCACATGAGGATTCTTTTCTGATTACTTTTAACCTTTTCGTTTAGAGTTAGCTTTTATCTATTATACATAGGCTCGTATTATTCACTTCTTTCATCACTTTACACCATTACAATTGTATTCAATATGTAACTCGTGTGATTATTTGACCTTGCATTGGCTGAATAATAGTATAAAACCCTGCTAAATTGATTGCTACACAAGGATAGAAAGCCTCATCTACATTTCTATTTAAACCATGGCTGTACGAAGAAGAAATTTGTCCATGCCTTTTCTAAGATCACTAAGGTGAAGGGAACAAAGAATCGTTGAGAACATGATCTTAGCATGAAACTTAAATTTTCAGCACTGATAAAAGATAAACGCAAAGAATTGGTTCTGCTTGTTGGCTGAAATGGCTTTTCTTCGGTATTTGAAACCAGATGAAAATATGTCTTCGAATGTTGATTTTATCGCATCATCTTATTTGGAATACTGAGGTAATAATTCCTTCCAATGATGTGGCTGTGTACAACACTAGGCTAATCTATATAAAATACTATGATTCTTAAATCTAACGGTACGGTTTTTAAACTGGTTATTAGAATTTGGGAGGCACTTTGGAGTAATGGATAACGGCTAGGAATAGAGGAGCTGAGTTGGGAAATTCAGTCCAGTTCATTGCATTCAATTACGTACTACTACCCTGAGGAAAGGTATGAATCCATCTCTTCTTCTCAGTTATGTGCAAATTAGGAGGACACACTGTGACTTATAGCCTTCGTTGGCAACCAGTGTAGGGGAAGGAAAACTCTGAATTCAAACCACCTTAAAGTTCTGCTCCTCTAACTTCTGAGGGTAGGGGACGGATTAACCTCAACATTGCTCGGTGCTAAAGGAACCGGCGAGCCATTGCACTACTCTACCTTGAATGTCACCATGAACCACAATTGTAAGATGGAGGAGAGTGGTGACTTCGGGTGAAACAATTATTGTGGTATGTCAGTGAATAAACTTGTTTTTCAGATGTCTAGCGACAGGAAAGAGAGTAGATTGAAGAGGGTCTGTGCTTTTCACAAGAGAATGTTTGCAAACTGAACATCAAAACACTCGGCCGGAATTTACAATCGATTCAGCAGTTTGATTGTTTTTATGTCATTTGTGACTTCATCGATATAACGAAATGAAAAGAGAAAAAATGAATACGAAAAATGTACAGAAACCTAAAGTAAAGAAATACACTATAGGCAAACGTTTTGGGCCATTTCGCATTGTTTAAAAGGCACATTAAAATTGGATATATTAGAATTTTTAAATTAAAAGATAAAAATTCAGTAACTACAGTTTATTTGATTTTATTTTGACAAAAATAATTATCATACAATAGCACCATAGTTTGTTTTCACCAATAAAACCACCACCTGCTTTAATTACTACTTTACAAATTCTTGGCATTCTTTCCAACAGATTTGGAAAAAAAGGTAGATGGTGTCAGACCTTCGAAATGATTCATCAAGCAGAGAAAAGGCTCATTCTCACCCTTCACTCTCCTATTTACTTTATTCATACTAATTCAATAGGAGAGAGACCAGCAGCAGATAAAAAGAACAGCATTCTGGGAATGGAGTCCGAGTTTTTGTGTTGTTATTGGTTTCTCATTTTCTGATCACAACTGTCGTTTTCGTTTCCGTTTGACGCTGTGAAAATGGAAGTTTGCCATTCCATTTGACAAAAAAAAAAAAATGCTTTCCATGGTGTAACTTAGTGCTTGCTTCCCAAACGAAAACTTATGAGGATGACAAATTCCATCTTTTCGTGTCTTCACAATTCACTTGAGATATGTGTTGACAGCTGGACATAAACCTATAATCTCTGTTGCTTTAACGAGGATTCTTTTCAGTAATCATTGTTAAAAGTTCTTTATTCAGCATAGGTCGTCTTCCAGGGTGACGATTGTAATCGCTATGTTTAAAACTTTTAAACTGGACCAAATATATACAAGCTTTCACTGTATCCGTATACAGCTCACAAATGTTTTCAGATACCTCTGTAGAAGTCGTACCTTTTTTAAATTCATACTGTAAGCGATAATAAACATATTGCTTTTTAATGTTATAACCCCTGAACCTATGGAGTGAAACTAAATAAAGATGACACGTTGTCGGATAGGAGATACGTTAAATTGATTCTAGATATCGTTATATCGTTTTTTGTACGATCACCGACATGAAGCAATGCCGAACCTTCTCATTACCAAGATGGATGAAGCCTTGGAAATACCAGATGCTGTAATCTTGTATGTGTTTGTGATGTAATGTATAACGGTTCAGGATTTGAAATCGAAGCACTATGTTTCAATTACAGCCAGGTTTGTTATATTCACTTACGCGCAAATACGTTTGAAGGTATAAATCTACCTCATCTCCCCCCAGATATGGGTTAATTAGGAGGAATTGTATCAGTAAATCATTATTATTTCAAAAAACTTCTTACATTCCAAAAATATCTTATGGCTTTCTGAAAATATTTGATAAGCCGTACAAAACAGAGATCAATAAATCCATCTAGGTGAGGTTTCATAATATTTAACCTTGGTTGACTCATATCTTATAGTTCGGAAATAGTTAATTACATCCCGAGAAAGTAATATTCATGTGTTGTGCGATATGTAGGAAGAGAAAATGATGAGAAAAATTAGGATAGATAATGAATGATCCTTTATTGGAAGTGGTTAAGGTTTTATAGTTTAGGGAAGCAACCACACGGGATTATATTCCACAAGTTAGCACATCTTAGAAAAAAATTGTTTGAATGTAATTTTCTTCTTAGCTGAAGAGCACGTAGTGTCATGCCCAAAAGCTCGACTCATATACACCCTGTCTGGAGTTATTAATAAGAAACATGCTTTCACCAAAATATTATATTTTGATAATATTATTAATATATTTTCTTATAATTCAGTGAATTCTTTATTTGAACTACTTTATTTCACATTTATATTATTACAAATATTCACTCGAAATTATATTCTAATCACTTTATTCTTACCTTCAAAAACTGACTGAAACATTTAAGTAATATTGAATTTGCATTGACTATAATTTCTCAATGATGAATGTTCGTTTTTTTTTTATATCTAAACATTTAATTCTCTAAGCAATAATTTTGCTATAGAAATTATTGAAAATAAAAATATCCAAGAAACTAAAAACGAATGTTATAAAAATCCATGCATTATAAATACCAATAAACATGTACATCCTGATCCAGACATATAGTTGCTTACAAGAGTGTCCTCAAAAATGAAGGAGATTTTATTTAATTTTCTTTTCTGATTTTCTGAGGTGAACAAATTTGATTAAAAATATAATGACTGTTTCTGTTCAATATCTTTCTTTTGCTTGACATCATTTGTTCTCAGTTAACCGACGAGCGAAACTATACACTCATTTATATATATATATATATATATATATATATATATATATATATATATATATATATATATATATATATATATGAATAAGGATATAATGAAAAAACGGTTCTTTACCAATACGTTTCATGTCCTGATAGGCTTATGAAGGTAGATGTAAGGATTTTATTTTACGACATGTATTTATAACCAGAATTAACATGTAGGAAAAATATCGTTATATTTTCAAAATGGTAAATTTAAGAACGCTCAAAAATATTCTTAAATCTAATGGCGCAAGGTAAACTATGGAGTACGTTAAGTGATGTTATTTAAGGTCTACTAAACAAAGGTGAATAAATGCTATTATTGTTGAATTTTTATTTACTTATTACTTTATATATATTTATTTATTTTTAATTTAATTATCATTGGTGAATTATTTATGTATTTATTTATTTTAAATGAGAGGTCATAAGTTAACCGTTTTCTTTCAATATATATATATATATATATATATATATATATATATATATATATATATATGTGTGTGTGTGTGTGCGTGTGTGCAAGGCAATTTTGAAAACTTTAATTTTGATAAACTCCGTCGATGAATGGGCATGATCAGAAAAGGAGAATTTTATTTCAACACCATCAACATTAGCGAGACATGATTTATCATGATGCCGACTCATCGAGGAAACATGGTAAAAAATAGATGTTTTCCAAATTGTCATATATTTACTTCTACGCCGAATTCTCATTCAGACTTTACTCTTCCACGCTTTTTTTCTTAAAAATATGTATGTGTGCGTGTGTGTCTGCGTCTGTGCGCGCGCTTGGTCATCTTTTTTTATATTTCTAAATGAATCTGTGTCGTAAAATCACACACACACGCATATATATATATATATATATATATATATATATATATATATATATATATATATATATATATATATAAAAAAAGTTTGGAAAAATCAATAACATTTTGCTCTTGAATATAAATACTTGTTACAAAATAAAAATCCTTGCATTTGGTAAGTCCTTCAGGGGACGGAACGCGTCGACTAAGATAAGTTTTCTTTTGCCTTTATTCACACACACACACACACACACAGACACACACACACACACATACATACATACACACACACATATATATATATATATATATATATATATAAATGAACATTGAAGTCAACTCTCAGAGGCGTCAGAATGTTTCATGTTAGACGCATTTCAAGCCACATGTGTTGTTTTTTTTTCTCGACTGTTTATGTATACGGGTCAGTGGTGCATTGTGGGTTGTCTATTCTAACTGTTATTTTGGCGGGAGTGTTTGTTTATTTGGATTAATTTATCTTACTTGCTTTTTAGATTTATTTTATTTTATATAATTTTATTTATTCTTTTCGGTTTTCGATGTTTTATTAACGTATTACAAAAATGAGACGTGTTATGAGTTTGAGATGATAGAATGAAAAGAAAAAGTGAGAAGATGCAAATAGGATGATAAAACATTTGGATAGAACGTTTGGAAATCTGTTATTTAAAATGGGTGATGCAGGTAAAAACAAGGCTTTTACACCATAGTTCAT
Source organism: Acanthosepion pharaonis (assembly GCA_903632075.3). Taxonomy (NCBI): domain Eukaryota; kingdom Metazoa; phylum Mollusca; class Cephalopoda; order Sepiida; family Sepiidae; genus Acanthosepion; species Acanthosepion pharaonis. Next base: position 2,424,996 of record CAHIKZ030001768.1, on the reverse strand, counting down.
TTTAATAAGAAGTTTCGCACAGCGAGGTATCAGATAGAGATCGGGTTTTTGCTAATAATTTACACTGTCCATAAAAAAAAATCTTTAATCCCCATTTCTCTGTTTTTTCTTGTTTTTTTTTTCTCTCGCGCCGCTGCTGAATGACACAGCCATGCTCGAAAATTCTGGACTTAAAACCTTTATTTCCATGCTTCATGCAATTGTCAGGATATCGAATATTGTGCTTAGTATAAAAGAGTCAGTTGCTTCTGGGCGTCTACTTCAATGTCCACCTTTATATATATATATATATATATATATATATATATATATATATATATATATATATATATATATATATAGCCAGTGTTCGGTCTGATGAAATGAATATGCTTATATCCATCGAAATAAATTTATTACTGACTATGGATTTGAAGTTTTTTTTTTCCTAATTATTCTTATAATTTGGTCCTTATCATATATTGATCACACATATGGAATGAAAAGTAGTTTTGGAGTAATCCCAACCAATTTGATAATATATATATATATATATATATATATATATATATATATATATATATATATGAAAATATATAGAAAATAGGAAAAAAATGGTTAGGTAAATAATCCAAAGTTCCTTAGTATTTTTAGTCATTATTTTTTTTTTTAAATAGTGCTCCATACAAAAGTAGAACATAAATATAATTATTTATTTAAAAATATGATTCCAACTCGCGACATAAGAGGTCTCATGTTTCAAAACAAGAGCCGAAAACTTCAATATAATTATTTGAATTAAATTGAGTTAAAGTAAGCTCTGTTCCATCTTCAAGCGAAATTTTTTTTGGAATAACGTATTTCTGAAATTTACGTGTTTTAATAATTGAAATTAAAATTTCCATGGTAACAGCTAGGGCGAATTGTTTTGAATTGGGTAGGCCTGTGTTGGGTGTTAATAATAAGTATCAGTATAGAGTTACTTTCATAGATGTCAAGTCAGAGTAAGGTGGGGGGGGTCTAAATTTGAAACGGAAGATGTTTTAGCCTAGTCTGGTTTACGTGTCCATGGAGATATATTTGTTTTTTATTTTATTTCTTTATGAAATGGATTTGCAATACATAAGCGGATCGTCAGGGAAGGCTAGACGATTTTTTCGTTTAATGTACATGTTCTTGGTTCTTTCTTTTTTTATACCTTTTTTTCCCTTTGGTGTTGGCTTGTTTATTTGTAAATTAATATACCGAAGGTTTTCCGAGCGAGTATAGTTTCTGATACTTATAAGATTTCTATTAAGAATATATATATATATATATATATATATATATATATATATATATATATATATATATATATATAACACATTTTTTTATTATTATTATTGCTGTTGTTGTTTAACAATTACTGAGAATACCGAAAAATACACTACGGATTTATTGACATAATTATCTATGTATAGGTAATAAATCCTGATAATATATACGTGAAAATAATATATGCTTATTTCAAAATGTAAAACACACACGCACTCATATATATATATATATATATATATATATATATATATATATATATATATATATATATATATATATTTCTTCTCTCTCCACACATATTTACACACATATAGATACATACAAACACACATACTACATGTGTAAACACCCACACCCACGCACAGATATATTCTTTTGGCAACATATTAGTGTGATATACGGATATATATGGAGAACACTATTTGAGCAAAATTTTGAAAGTGTCAGACGAAACTCTTTAAAAAATAATTGTAACGAGACTTTGGCTATGAAAATATAAAGAAAATGTTTGAAATACATGTCATTTTAGTCTAATGAAGAAATAGACAAGTGTGTGTGTGTGCGCGCGCGCGCGTTTGTGTATCTGTGTGTGTGTGTGTGTGTGTAAGGACTCCAAGAGAATGGTTCACAATTAGGGTTGGTCTATTTGACGGTACTTGCAACACTGACAAGATTCTGGGGATAGAAGAATAGTTAAAATCGTCTTCTTCTTCTTCTTCATTTTCTTTGTATGAACTATGTTGGCTTCGAATATTAGCGAATAGGAATTAATGGAGGCTTGTTCAGGATGTCGTTATAGTCTTACCTCACAGGGGCATATTTTGTAATTTCCGTTGATAAAGAGAAGGATGAACAGTGAGAAAGGAGGGAGGAAAACAACAATAAGAGTGCCATTAATAAAATGAAGGTGTAATAATAATAATAATAATAATAATAATAATAATAATAATATGTAGAAGAAGAAGAAGAAAAAGAAGAAGCAAGAAGAAGAAAAAAAGAAGAAAAATAAAATTTGTAAACAAAAATTGAATGCTGATGACAATCTTAGATATGTAAAAGAGAATAGTAAAAAATATAATCCAAATAAAGTTGGCAATCATTTTTACTATATAACGTAAACGTCAATCATTCATGCAAATAAAAATCCATCTAATTAATAGTAAGAGTATTAAGATTTATATTTTCATAACAATTACAAAAACAACAACAACAACAACAATAATAATAATAATAATAATAATAATAATAATAATAATAATAATAAATCATACCAAAGGCACTGCTAATTGTTTGAATATTCGACGAGGAATCTTTCATTGAAACTCCATGTTGCCCCTTCTATTCTGTCTGTCCTTAATCCCCCTTTCGAATGAACTAAACAATAATAACTATGAATACAAAGTTAAAAATAAAGTGTTTAATCACCTATTCTACATGGAAGATATCAAACTCTTTGTCAAAAAACGACAATGAATTTAAGTGTATCCTCAATGCAGAAAAAAATGTTTCAGTGATGACACCAGTATGGATTTCGAAATATATTAATGTGCAAGAGTAACATTCAAGAAAGGGAGAATAACAGAAACACATACAATAGATCTAAATTTTGACACAAAGATTATTGAACGGGAACAAAAAGAAACTTATAAATATATGGAGCTTGAAGAGGAAATCTCAAAAATGTGGCACATGAGGACATCAATATTTCTAGTTGTAGTTGGAGCCCTTGGATTGATTGGAAAAAGGTTCCGTTAGACTCACTGAAGGGATTTCTGGTAGTCCATGCCTTAAAGAAATACAAAAAGATTGTACTCACAAGTACATCCCAAACTTAACGAAGAGCTTTATCTGTGTAAAATGTATGTGTTCTTTGTTTGTTTGGTTTTTTAACAAAAATATTCTGTAGAAAATGTCATGGTGCCATTTCTGGTTGCTGGATGGGGTCCAGAATGAGCATACAACAGAAATCAAAGGAAATACTACTACTACTACTACTACTACTAATACTAATAATAATAATAATAATAATTAGAAAAAGAAGAAGGCTGAGTGAACGGACGTTCTTCTTTTTCTTCTTAAACAAAGCGATGTATTTTAAAATGGAAGTTTTGATTATTTTTATTATCCATGTATTCTTATATTTTTGTTTGTTTATTATATTATAAATTTATCAAATTATTATGCATTTTTATAATCCTTAATTATTAAAATTTTAAATACATATTTTTGTTGTTTTTAAGATTAACCGTTGTATGTACGGATTATTTGATTTTTTAAAATATGTTTTACTCAGCAAGTTTAATTTATTAAGAAGATTGTTTCACTAGCAACATTTAAAATTGTATTTGTTAAATTACTTATACATTGACAGGAATAAATCTACTCATTAAGCGTATAATTAGACTTTTATCATGAAACGTGACGTAAATTTCGAAATTTTAGGGAAAGCATTTTGAGTAATGTTTGTTTTGTTTATCACTGATATTTTTTTATAAAAATATAATTGAAATCTTTCTCTCTCATTTATCATTCAAAGATTTTTCCTTTTTTTAAGTTATTGATTGTAATGTAAACTAACGTAACATTTTATGCACGAGGACGTATTTTTAAATTTGTAGGAAAAGTAACGCTATTTTCTTTTCTCTACTATTTCTAACATTAGTTCAGGATAGTAAGCTTCTTCTATTATTTATCTTTCAAATATTTTTTACAAAAACCGAACAAAACATTCTCATGATATATATATATATATATATATATATATATATATATATATATATATATATATATATATATATGTATATATATATATATATATATATATATATATATATATATATATATATATATATATATATATATATATATATATATATATATATATATGATCACTTTTTAATAAGGATTCGTTGTATAAGTATTCATTTTTACTAATAAATTGTTTTATCATATATAGAATTTTTAAACTTCTATCATTATCATTAAAGTAATATCTATTATTATCATTTAAAATAATAACAATAATAATAATAATAATAATAGTAATAATAATAATAATTCTTAAGAAAGTGGTACATTTGATAACAAACTGTTTTCTCCGACATCCAGTATAAAATTTATATGTATGTATTTATGCGTATATATATATATATATATATATATATATATATATATATATATATATATATATATATATATATATATATATATATATATTTGGGTAGATAGAAATCGTCAGCCTGAGTGGGTTGTCCATCTAAGAGAAGGATAACTCTGATTTTAAACCTCTGATGTCTTGCGGCAACACACAGACATGGAAAAGGCTTCGCGAGTAAACCCTGAGGACAAATCCGTACCCGGAATCCCTAAGACACTCCGAATCAACTTAGTTCTGGCAACTCATGCGAGACTGTTACTCTGAAGTGGGCTTGTACAGCGATAACAGATGCTGCTGCGTCGTCACCCGCAGCTGATGCATACCTTTTTGTCGCAGATCCATAGTCTCTGGAGACCGACTGAAGCCACACATTTTATACGCCAAAACAATAAATTATATAATAATCATAATTATAACAATGACAGAAATAATAATAATAATAATAATAATAATAATAATAATAATAAGTGCATAAATAAAATTTTCCAGTTTTCTTAGAAATATCGGGTAATGTCTGGTGGGAAATAACCGTGTTTCATGGGAAGTGTGTGGTCTTTAGTTTGGTTCAAATGTCGTCCTAGATGTGGTATCTTTAACAAAATTACCCCTTGGAGATTAATGATTAAATGAAAAGAAAAATACAAATCTCAATGTTTGCAAACAAAACTCATACCGTATCGGTCGTTATCTGAAAAAAACTAGGACTGTGACCCTCAAAGAAGAAGCCGCCTGGGGTAGAAAATTCTGTCATTGGAACAAACTCTTCCACCAACAATGAGACACCTGGTCACCAAAACTCGATTAACTCCAACATTGGACCTGATGTCTTAATGCCAAATCAATTAATAAAAGAGAAAGCAAGCGAAATAGAATCGTGAATGATATGAACAAGTCATGGCATCTTTTTTTTACTGCATTCGAAAATCCAGAAAAGGATATCACCGATCAGACATTCCAAATATGCAGAGATATGATAGGAACTTATATAAGACCCAAATATACTTGACAATGTCATCAGGGATACCATGCGAAATGAAAGACTCTCAAACACAGAAATAGATAAGATAAAAGTAAATATAAGGCAAAGTACAATCAGACATAAACCCAAACAAAAATGAGACAAGAGTGGAAATAGATAATATGACAGAGGATGGGATAAAAAAAAAAAAAATAAATAAGAAATAATGATATCTCAGAAAATAATACGAAAGTATCTAGCTGCTATATTGCACTGAACCAAATTCAGCCACTGATGAAGATGAATCAAGCAACATTAGAGCTGAATTTCTTGAAAACAACACAGATGATATCACTGAATCGAAAAACCACGATATTCAAATAATCGGCAAAATAACTCGTACACAAATGTCAGAAAGAAATAGGCTAACAAAATTTCATATGACAAACCCCAATAAACATATTGTGCGAACATAACGCTGCTGTGAAAATATTGTTAAAGGACAGGCTGCAGAAATATAACAAAAGTAAATAATGTCATATATGCAACAGCTTTGGCAGCTACAGAAAAACGTCATATCAAGATAAATAAAAGATTAAACAACAGACAAAAAGACCCCAGTGGAAGGTAAAAGTTAAAGCAGAAAATTGAGGGAATCAGATGGAAATTATCGATGCTCGATGAGATTCCAAGAAATTCAAATATTTCAACAAGAGAAAGCAAGAAAATGAAAGAAAATAAAACAGAGATATAAAATTACATCATTAAATGAAATTCCATCAATCAAGAAAAGACTTACACAGAAATTGCAGTTAAAGGTCACAGTGAAGAATTGTCGGTTTTATCGACAAAATGTGTTCCCGGCGGACTTCTAAAAGTTATACAGGGGAATGGAAAAAGCAGTTATAGAAGTCAAAAAACCACCATGAATTGAAGAAGTCCAAAACTTTTTGGAGAATATTTGGAGCAACCCAAAGGAATATAATACATATAAAGAATGGATCAATCCAGAACAAGAAAGAATGAAGAATAAACCTGTACAAGATTGGTAAAAATATAAACAAAAATGACATTAGGCAAGCTCTAATAAAATCCCCAAAATTGAAATCCCTGGCAAATGACAAATTATTCAACTTTTGGTTCTATCATCTGTCATCAATTAATAAAACTTACCCAGGCTTTACCAATGCTAATTAATAACTCCAGTGAAATTCTAGAAACGATCACTGAAGGTATTATATATCTCCTAAAACAAACGGGTGAAACAGATGATCCAAAAATTTATAGAACAATAACATATCTATCTACTACATATAAATTGATCACGTCTGTTCTGACGAACTGCACTTACTCTTTTCTTGATGAAAACAACATTTTTTCCTCTGAAACAAGAGGCATGTCGAAGAGGTTCATATCGATCAACTACTAATAAATAAAATGATCGTGGAAAATTCCAGGAAAAAAGGTAGAAATCTCATCAGAGCTTCGATAGATTACCTTAAAACGTTTGATAGTGTGCCACACTCTTGGATTCTTAAGGATTTGGAAATGTACAAAGTATCCTCGGAGATACCAAATTACCGTAAATATAGCATGAAACTGTGGAAAACCACATTATACCTAAATCACACCAAAAGTACTGCCACATCCAGTTGCTTAAATATCTTAGGAGAAATCTCTCGATGAGAACCCCCTCTCATTCTGTTCTGCTTGTTCTTAACCCCCCTTTCACATGAAATAAACACTAATAAGTATAGATATAAAATAAAAAAAGAAAGTGTTTAATAACCTATTCTACATTGATGATATTAAACTATTTGTCAAAATCGACAATGAGTTGAAAGGTATCCTCAGTACTTTAAAATGTTTCAGCGATGACATGGGTATGTATTTCCGTTTAGAAAAGTGTGCAAAAGTAACATACACGAAAGGAAGAATTTCAGAAAAACAAACATTCAATAGATCTAGATTTTGTCATAAAGATTATAGAACTGTAACGAGAAGCCTATAAATGTTTATGAGTCAGCTAAGATAGAATACAGTATACCTAAATAAAGGAGAAAAAAAGACTACTACAGAATATCAGCCATGAACATTTTGGCTGCCCATGTGGAGCAGTACAGTTTCAACATCCTTAATTGAACCATTGCTGACATTAAGTGAATTGTCTTCAAAACGAGAAAGCTTCTCACTAGCCACTGCATACACTCTCCTAAGGCTGATGTTGATCGTCTGTATTTGTACAGATCCGAAGAAGGCAGAGGATTAGTTCAACTAGAAGAGTCTTACAAAACCACAATAGACTGTAGTCAAAGATACCTGGAAACTGCTAGAGACTGGATGATAATCTGTATCAAAGATCCCGAAAAAATATGAAACTTTATTCAATAATAAAGGAAGCAAAACAAATTCAAAAGGGTAATTCAAGCGGGTGAAGAAGTGCAAACAAACCATAATGCACATACTGTAGCGGCAAAGAGCCTAAAAATGAAAGCAAAAGCAAATGCAATGTACTAAATGCAGAAACAATGACAAGATAAAGCTCTTCATTGTTAATACTCTGACCGTAACAAAGAAGCTGATGTAGACAAACCCTGTACCTATCAGTTGTTTTGCGGTACAAGGTTAAAAGCTGAAGCCAAAGAATTTATTCTTGCTGCACAGTACCAATGCTTACTGACTAGAAACTGCCAAGTACACATTCCGAAAAACTGTGTTGACTCCAAATAAAAATTCTGTAATAAATATCCAGAAACAATTGACCATCTTGTATCGGGCTGCACCAATTGAATATTATACCAAAAGGGCTAATATCTGCACTGAAAAATATGCCACTTATATAGGAAGGGGACATCTAGAAACTGGTGTGAACATTACCCAAACCCAGTTACAGAGATAGGACCTGTAACAATTTTATTGGATTTTACAATACACACAGGCAGAAAAATTAAACCTAATCGCCTTGACATCGTGATCAAAGACCACAATCACAAAATGTGCTTTCTTATTGATATGGCCGTCTCTGCTGATTGCAATGTATCTTTGAAGATCTTAAAAAACTATCCAAATTTAATAGAAATCTCAAAAGTTTGGAAGATTAGGACATTAAGTATTTCAGTTGTAGTTGGAGGCCTCGGATTAATGGAAAAGGTTCCGATAGACACAATGAAAGGATTCCTGGTAGTCCATGCCTTAAAGAAATAAATAAAAAAAACAATGTACTCACATATAACGAAGAGCTTTATGTAAAATGAGGGTGATCTCAGTTTGTGCTTTTGTTTTTTTTTTTCTTTACAAAAATAATCAGTGAAAACTGTCATGAAGCCATTTCTGACCACTGTTTGGTACCGGGAAGCAGATGGGTATGCAACAGAAATTAAAGCGGAAACTGAAGGTTTTATTCTTGCTGCACAGGACCAATGCTTGTTAACTAGGAATTATGAAGCACATATACTAAAATATTGTGTTAGCCCAAAATGCAGATTCTGTGATAAATATCCAGAAACGATTGATCATCTTGTATCAGGTTGTACAATATTGACACCCACTGAATATAAAACCCGGTATGACAGAGTAGGCCAATATCTCCACTGGAAAATTTGCAACTTCTACGGGAAGGAAACTGCAAGAAACTCGTATGAACACCACCCAGACCCGGTTACGGAGATAGGACCTGTTACAATTCTATGGGACTACACAATACACACTGACAGAATAATCAAAGCCAACCGTCCAGACATTGTTATTAAAGATCACAAACAAAAAAGTGCCTCCTTATTGATATGGCAGTCCCTGCAGACTTCAATGTTTCTTTAAAGATATTCAAAAAGCTGTCAAAATACAAGGAACTTGAAATAGAAATCTCAAAAATGTGGCATATGGGAACATCAAGAATCCCCGTTGTAGTTGGAGCCCTAGGACTGGTTGGAAAAGATTGTAGTAGACTTATTGAAGGGATTCCTGGAAATCCATGCCTCAAGGAGATACAAAAATTGTTCTGACAAGTACAGCCCACACTTTACGAAGGGCTTTATCTATGTATTTTTTTTTGTCAGTGGAAAGTGTCATGATGCCATTTCTAACCTTAGGTCCCTTAGGTTATCTAGTGCAAACCACATAAATTTTGTTATGCAAACCCATGCTAAAAAAAACACCAACCTGAAAGATGTTATTGAGAAAAGAAAATATAAAATTCTTTGAGACTTTTAACGGGGTCACCCAAGCCCAGAAACTCGATCTCGATATTAGAAAGAAATGATTTGTCAGTTCCGACACTGAAATGGAAAATGAATAAAAATTTGGATGAATATCATATGATTCTAGAGAAGCTTTTAAATGTAGAATTTAATATTGGCAATTGTAGTCATACTTACTGAAAATCTTGAATTAGGCGCGGAAATTTATACAAAATCATTAGAAAATCTGAAAAGCCGAAGAAACCTTCGCCACGACAGCATAACTGAGATCAGTAAAAAAAAACCGCGAAGAGGAAAGACTATTGATGATACTTGACGTGACTTGATCTGCAGCAAAATTCATGAGATATGACAGCGACTATAGAAATAACTTGGTTTCGACTTTGTAGACAAATGGTATCAGCACAGGTCAGAGATTATATTTGGAAATAAAAATCATATCATACTCTCATATTTGTTTTTTTAGACGATCGTTTCCACCGAGGCGATCATAATGGGTCGAATTATCCTCATGTCGAATATAAACGAGTCGGGTTATCTTCAATCCATTCGTATCCCACTGGTGAGAAGGAAATTCCATTCGGACAGTTGCTTCCAAGGACCACTACTTTACGGAAGAGACCCCCGAGCGTTGACTCCTGAATTTGTTGCCATAAGCGTGAAATATCAAGATCGGTTGGGCTCCCTAGCTTCGTGTTGCAGCAAGATTAGAAGGACTACTTTGAATTCAAAACCGGGGAGAAAGTAACGGGAAATTACTCTATTATATTTCTTAATAAGTCATGATAATTCTCAGATTATAAAGAAAGAAAATTGTGGAGAGCCATGATCGCCGATATTCTAAAGGGACATGGCATAAAAAATAACTAATGCATTATGCATACCGCAAAACAGAAAAATTGTCTAAATTGTGTAACATCATAATTATACATCTAACAAAATGTTTAATATATAAAATAACATTAAACGAATTGAGTTTCTTTTTTCCAAGTTTTCAGAGAAGACGTTAGCCATCTTGCCGCCATTTTTCGCAAGAATCACTGAGAAACCCTTTGAGTTATTCAACTAGAAAAAAAGCAAGTTAATATTGTTTTGTTTCAGATCCACTATCTTTCCAAATAAGCAATAGTGAGAGGAAAAAGATCATTCAGACCATCAGTAATGGTACCAACATTCATACTCTGGCTTTTATCTTCAAAGTCTATTCAAGAACCATCAAGGGAACGGAGAATGTTTTAAAAAAGAGGGAATAGTAGAGGGGAAAACTGGATCAGGAGGTTGCAACAGGAAGAGGGATCATCATTTCAACTGAGTGCTACAGAAATCAATTTGAAAAGATTCATCTCAATTCATAAGAAGTTTGGCACGCGAGAAAAGAGTTTCAGCTGTGACAGAGCAAAAATCAGTGAAAGAATAGTACGTTATTCCAGGGCAGAAAGTTAGAGGTTTGGAGAGGGCGAATATCACCTTGAATAAGTTGAAAAATAATCCTAAAATTATATATATATATATATATCTATATATATATCTATATATATGTATATATATATATATATATATATATTTGAACTTTATTTTAATACTTTATGAGCTTCCGATCCTTAGCTATGATTAATTAGTGATGAAGATGTCATTTTCGATTATGATCAATTTCACCACGACACTTCTGTCAAGCTTGCGGCGTAATTATACGTTCTTATTGCGCAAAGTAGAGTTCAGTAATGTTATAAAAACTTCGGAGAATTCCAGTAAGATATCTTTAATCGTTTCTAAGTTACCACGGTTCAACTCTTAATCCAACAGTTGTACAATTTTGCTGTTACTCGATTTGGACAATTTGCTGTTAAATTCACACACACACACACACACACACACACACACACACACACACACACACACACACACACACACACACACATATACCTATCGTTACATACCTATATTTCTTTCGGTTTTTCCCAGTCAAAGTAATTCGAGTTTTTCCCAGATACCAAGAACAACCAATCAGCCATATCCGAATACATACATATATATATATATATATATATATATATATATATATATATATATATATATATATATATATATATATATTATAAAAACAAACAGAAAATGTCTCATATCGAGAATATTTAACATTGAACATGAGGAAAAATTAATTATTATTTTTAATAATATGTGGAAATCTCCACTTTTACCTGAAGACGGTCGCGAGACTAGAAACACGTGTCGTGAAATTATGTAAAACAAAGCATAATATTTTTTCTAAATAAATCCACATTACAACCAAAAACGTTTGCGGCCCTTCTCTTCTCTTCTTTTTAATACATACATACATACATACATATATATATATATATATATATATAGAAATGTTATATCCTTTCAGGATGCAAGCATCCAGAGTTTCCTTTTCTTTATTATCTGTGAATTGTCAGGAAAAGACAATAAAGTTCTTTACCGATGACTTCACAGTTTTTGAATTGAAAGTATCTCTTCTTCTCTATCTGTCTATATTTCTGAGATGAGGTATTATGTACACTATTTATATTATTCGGATTATTGTCCTCATCTTTGGTGCCATATTTATCACAACGTTTCGGCCGTTGTGCGCTCCAGCTTTCTTCAGGTGCTTGGAATGTCAAACTGATCCCTTTATTTTGCTCGTTGGGGTAGACTGTTCTAGTTCCACGTGCCATGTCTACTGTATGTCAGTTATCAGTTATCTCCTGTTAATTCCCCTCTGCAAGTTCTCCACTTCCTTAAAGAGATATTGAACTCGCAACTCTTTTGGTCCTATCCTGGATCTAACCAACGCCTTTGTCCACTTTGACATATGTCCTTAAGGACATCAGTGCCTGAATTTCTGGGACTTAGAAACTTAATGTCTTCTGCAACCATTTTTACCAGTGCTCATATTTCAATTTTTGCTGTCATCGTTTCATGCTTTTTACATGAGCTCATATTGCAATTTTCGTTGTTAGCTCTTCTCCTATATTGGCATCTACGCAATTTTACAAATACAATTATATACTGTTATTTAAACAATACCATGTGAAGAATAGTTGAAGTAATGCATGTTCCCAATGCTATTGTTGTGAAAGTGAATACAATCGACTAGGTCAACACTTGAATTTGCTTCGCCGATTCCACTTTGCGAGCCGATAACCCTTATACTACCCACTCATCTTTCACTGTATATATTCATTATTAAAAAGTAGATGATTAAATAAATTATAACATTAATAAAATATATATTGAATAATATGAACAGCTATAATAAAATCCACAATAGAATACCTAAAATTATCATAAGATAACAAAGAAACATCTACGCTTTTTCATATAAAAATACTGATAAAATCGCCAAATAAAATATCATTAATAAGAAGCAAAACATGTAAAGCAAAAGAAAAAGAAAAGAGAATAACATTGTTAATAAAGGTTTTAAAATGTCCGTCTCTTTCATCTACAATTTACAATACATTCTCTTCCTCTCTAGCTCCCTCTTCCCCCCCCACTCACTGTCTCTCTCTCTCTCTCTCTCTCTCTCTCTCTCTCTCTCTCTCTCTCTCTCTTTCATTTTAATTTTTTTTTTTTTTACTTTCTCCCACCGCCACTGCCTTTTTGTATGTTTGCCTCTCCGGCTCTCTAACACCGCGTCTCTCCCTTTTCATTAGCGTTGCATCATCCTCCACATCTCGCTAGTGAATGAGACTTCCGCGAGACCTGTATCCGTTCCATTGTCCTCTACTGTCTTCAGGAATACGTCGTTACATGAAAGGAAGTGTTCGCCCTAATCAATAGCCAACGAAAGAGTTAGCTCCGTATTAATATTGCTCGGTGTCGAATTATGATTCCTATGAGTTCTCGCTTTTGGCTTCCTCTTATCCAATCTACGGAATCTTTTCCTTATTCGCACGCACACATGCATAAGCATACACATGCACATATATACACATTCGCATCAATACAGGCATATATACATATTTGTATTCACATAGGCAAATACATTCACACGTTTATATACATGTAAACGGATACAATTTCATACATGAAATAAGACAATTTTTACACACATAAACCATTTTCCTTTTTCCTTTATTTATTTTATCCTGTCTTTTCATTTTCTTGCATCCTATGTATGCATTAGTTTTCTTACTTTCTTTTTCTTTCTTTTTTTTTCTTCTTTTTTCTGTCCCTTTCTCTCTTTCTTTCTTCCGTCTTTTCTTTTCTCTCGCTCTGTCGTGTTCTTTCATTCCATATAAGCCTTTGTATTCTTTCTTTCTTTCCATCTTTCTTTATTTTTTCTTCCTTTCTTTCTTTCTTTCTTTTTGGCATTACTTTCATTTTCCTTCATATCATGTACGTCTTTTTATTCTTTTCATTCTTCTGTCCCTTTCATTTCTATCGCTCTCTATTTTTCTTAAATTCCACGTAAGACTTTGTTTTTTTTCATTCATTCTTTCGTCCCTTTCATTCTCCTGTAGCTTTACTTTTTCTTTCTTGTGTCCTTTACTTACTTTATTTATTTATTCCCTTTCTTTTTCTCTCGCTTTCATTTTCTTTTATTTCATATCAGCCTTTTTTTTCTTTCTTTCTTTTTCTTCTTTCTTTCTTTCTTTTTTTCTTCTGTTCGGTTTCTTTCTCTAACCATAGCATTTGCTTTTATTTCATGTACAGCTTTCTTTGTTTTTTTGTTTTTTTTTTCTTATCTTTTTTCTATCTATTCCTTTTCATCCGCTTGTTCATTTTCTTTCATTCTATGTACGATTTTGGTTTCTTTCTGTTCTCCCCATTTTTTCTTCCTTTGTCTCATTCTTTATCCATCTTTCTTTTCTCTCGTCTTAATATTTGCTTTCATTACATATAAACTATTTTCTCTGAATATTTATTGTTCTGACTCTTCTTATTCTCTCGATCATACATTTTCCTTCATTCTACTTACGCCTTTGTTTTCTTTCTTCCTTCCTTCCTTTCTTTCTTTCTTTGGTTCATTCTTTCTTTCTTTCTTTCTTTCTTTCTTTTGTTCTTTCTTTCTTTTGTTCATTCTTTCTTTCTTCCTTTCTTTCTTCCTTTCTTCTTTTCTTTCTTTTGTTCTTTCTTTCTTCCTTCCTTTCTTTCTTTCTTTCTTTGTTCATTCTTTCTTTCTTTCTTCTTAGATCAATTTATATGTTTTCTTTTCCCTTTTCCATTACTTTCTTTTATTCTATCTTTTTGTTTCTTTAATTTTTTCAGTTACTTTCCCACTTTTCTTCATTTTCTTTCTTTATTCTGTTTCTTTTTCTTTCTTTTAGTCTTGCGTTTGATTCTTCTTGTCTTTCTCTCTTCTCTTTCTCTCGCTTTCTTTCTCTCTTATTTATTCGTTCTATTCTTTCTACTTCTTTATCATACCATATCACTTTATCATTATTCATCAGATTTCGTTTTATTTGCCTCCATTCTTAAATATGGCCTTAACGTTTTCCCTTTTGCTTACTATTTTTCTGTTCCCAATTCAATATTTCTTCCATTCGTTTCGCCAACTTTCCTCTCTGTTTCTTTTTGTCTCCCTTTTATAGTTTCTATTCGCTACGTCTAATTAAGCTTGGTATAAGGCCACAGTAGAGAGACAATTCTAGATGATTGATTTTTATGTAGTTGTACTATATTCTGCCAGATCAGAAGGAACATTTTTCATTTTTTTTCTGGGGCCCGTGAGAGAATTGAATCGAAAACGACTACTGGAAAAATAATTAATCCGAATATCATAAAAAGTAAGAACTTTGCAATTTTATTATAGAATAAGTAAACATATGCTGTAAGGCTAGGTAAGCTTCGGTATATGGCAGGATTAAAGAAAATATCAAACACAACTCTCACGATTTGTAAAACTAGCACCTTAATCACCATTTCAAGAGACGCTTTCGAAATGCAAATTCGAATGGCAAGCATGTTGATTGGTTATAAAAGTAAATTCACCATGCCTAACATTCGTAATAAAATCTCCTTGTGGTAATCCTTCACTTAATTGGCGTAAAATAAACTGTTATTCCCCGAACGGTGTAAAATCAATAAAACCCAGCTATATACGTTTATTACAATTAAATATTATTACAACAGGTAATGGTGGAATAGGCAGCAAACAAATTCTGAAAACACGGGACTATCCCTTGTTTTATTGTCTCTGCTCGCTGATCCAGCACTTCAATTAAGAAACACGTTCCCGAAAACCGCTCGATACCACCGAATACCCAATGACCAGACCGCCATTGTCCACAGTGATATTTACGATGAGAAAACATCTCACGGTATAAAATTATTTTATACCGTTTAAGTGAAGCAGAATTTTGACAAACTATTATACGCCGCTTATCTGAAGGATTGCCATTTTTGTCTTCCTTTCGCATTCTCCACAGGTGGAAATTTTTGAGTTTTCTATTTAATAAACTTCGAACCCATTTACTTAACAATGACGGTCATCAAAATTTCGCCAGCTGGTTAACCATTACTACGCCTTAATCTTGTACGACGTAACAGTTATGTACTAAACATAGCATAGTTTATCACAGTACCTCAAATATGAAGCACCCCAGTGTAGTTCCAACTGATTACTCGATAGTAATGGACAATCAGTCTAGATTAGCTGGCTATCCGTTATTCCCAGCCGATTCTGATGCACTCTCTCATTTAATAATCATATCCTTGTTTAGCACAAGTCCAGAACGAAGCACCTATAGAAGAGCCTTTTGGTAATGATAACGTCAAACGGTTTCGAACTTGGATATCATTTATCAGTAATACTGGAAAATATTTAAAAAAAAACAATTAATAAATACGTAGCCTAATGATGAAAGAAGCATTTATTTTGCAAAATATTTTTTATTTTATTTTCTAAAACAATCTTCTTCTTATGAATTCATTTAAACCGTCTCTTCTCCATTAATCATATACATTAAACATAATATAGTAAAAATATTAATAACTGCATTAGGCTACAAACTTATTGATTCGCTTTGGTATACTAGGAGGAAACGAGGAAATTAACAACTACTTGCTCTATCTTGTAGTTAACTTTATATGAATATTGTTAATGAATTACCACTATGAAATATGCAATTGAGAAATAGTAATTGAGAGCGATGTTGCGCAGCTGACTTTTAATGTATTCAGAGTTTGTATTTCGAATTAACCAAAAGATTTAATTATCGGATTTTATTTTACCCGTATTAAGAATTTTTCTTAACTTTTTATGTTTCTATTGTATCTTCACTTTCTTCTTTTAGTTTTTCTTTTCGTTTTCTTTCTCTTTATTTCTTCTTATTCCTTTCATTTTTTGTACATTTTTTTATTTATTTCTGATTTTTCTACTATATTCCTCCTTCTTTTTTTCTTTCTTTCTAATTTTGTCACTTCTCTATTTTTCTGTTTTCTTCCTCCTTTTTTTTCTTTTAATTTCTTCCTTTTTAGTGTTCATCTTTTCTCTTTTTATTCCCTTTAATTACTATGTCTTTCTTTCTTTCAATTTGGCTTTTCCACTTCATCTTGTTGCTAATTCGGTCACAATAATTCCACGTTTAGTTCTTCTTTCTGTTCGACTTGTGTTATCCTCTCCTCCTCCTTTCTCTCGTTTCTCTCTTTCAGATATTAAAATAGGCATCTATCATTTTCTATGTCTTCTTAATGGCAGACATTAAGTATAGCCTTTCTTTCTCACTTCGCCACCATATCGCATTTTCTTTCATGCGTCTTCCTCCATAATAATTCTCCCACTATTTTCTTTTATATTTTACAATAGTTTTTCTTAAATATCCCGTTACATTTTTTTGATTTTTTCATTTACTTTCTACGACTTTTTATTTTCAATCAATTATTTTCTGCTTCCACATCATCATCATAAGCATCATGAAAATATGTTTCATCATCTTTTTTTATTTATCGACAACGTTACTTGAATTTTTCCTTGGCCGTCCTTCATCAGATAGCAATAATCACTTATTTTCATAATCGTCATCGTATAACGTGTTACTGTCTTCATGACTAGCGTTTATTCTTTCCGTTGTCTTTCAGTCATCATGCGAAATTTTTATTCTTTAGTTTTTATTCTTCTTCTTTCTTCCTTTCCGCCTCCTTCTTCTTCTTCTTCTTCTTCTTCTTCTTCTTCTTCTTCTCCTTCTTCGTCTTCTTCTTCTTCTTCTTCTTCTTCTTCTTCTTCTTCTTCTTCTTTCCCCCTCATCTTTTTGCTTCTTCCTCCTCTTCTTTTTGTTTCTCTTCCTGTGTCACAATCTTTTGTTTTCTCTTCTTCCTTTTCAATCTTCTTTTTCTTCTTTTGTTTCTCCTTTTTCGCAAAACTTCCCTAACGACCACCGAAATCCCACAAATGTAGATCTGAAATCAGATTCAGTTTTGCATTCCTCGGACGTCGTTTCTTCCATTTCCGGTGTTCTTTAACAAAACCATCTTCAGAAACAAAATATAAAAATGCTTTCATTACTTCCGTCTCTTGCGTCTGATTTCTATGTTGTCCCCAAGTGTTTAATTTTTTTGTTTCCATTTTTCTTTTTATGTTTGCATCATTTTCTTTTCTTTTATTCCACGATTCTTGCTCGTCTTTCCATTTTGAAAGTCAAAATTTCGAGTTCCATTTATGTCCGTGGAAAAAAAAATTAAGCCATTAGTAAACTGATATTAACCATAACCTGTTTAGTACAGATGAGTAACATATCTATTAAGAACTCTTTATTACACACACTGCATGAAATTGCTAATGGTTAATGAGAAGTATTAAATGAATATACTATTTACTTTACTAACACTTCACTTGTAAAAGTCTGTTAATAACAAATATTGTTCAGAAACAATGGCTTTTTATTAATCGAGAGTTAACACAAAAATATTATCGTGATAATTTTACTGCAAATATAATAAATGATCAGGTATGAATATTTGACCAATATTTTCTCCAATATTTTTTTCATGTGTATTTTACATTCTTCAGAATTCTATATGATATTTCTTTATACCATCAGTTAAAAAATAAATGAGAAGTCTCAAGAATTTTCTTTAAAATATCACTAGCAAAAAATAAATAAAATATCAACGAAAAAAAAACAAAAGAAATCGGCCAAAACAGTTTGCCAATATAGATTTTTTTGTTTTTATGGCTTATCAACACATTTTCAGTTATTTAAAGCCGAAATATATTTAGATTGTAAGAATAATTATATTATTGTAAATGAATAATGCAATACCAAATTTTTGGGAATAACGATGATTTTCTCCAGATATAAATACTACTGTTTAATCCATAGTTGGTGAGACAAGGTGGATTCATACATTTCATAAAGATATTTACATGTTAGTGAACGCAATGAACTCGACGGAAATTCAAACTCGGTCCACCGATTTCTCATTACGATCCGCTATACCTATCACCACCCGCATATCTACACGATTTGATAATATCAAGAATGAAGATAACTATCTAAATTTTACGGATGAACGCTATATGTTAATATTAGATGAGCTATATTAAACACGATAAAGTAAGAAATTACATTGTGGACAGATTAAGCTCAACTTCTTTATTCTTGCTATTTTTACACATACCTGAGGTAGAAGTGAATTCATGCCTTTCTTAAGGACATTATTATGCAAGGATCATGAACTGTCTCGGTTGGAATTTCAATTTGGCTTGCTTTTTCCATTTCTTCTTCTCTTGATTGTTACATAATCCAGCTCCTACATAGAAAATAAGAAAAGTATTTTTTTCTTCCTCATTATACATTAGAGAAAATTATGTTTTACTGGCTGACCACTAATTTTGTTTTCTTATAGAAAAATAGTTCTAGCCACATTGTCTGTCAATACAACAAAATTACTAACATTTATAGCTAGGTAAAAAAAACAGGGAAATTTCATTAGAAACAAAGAAAACAATGCTAAACGTAATATCAGTTTCCTGTGTGAATGCTTGACAATCTCCTTAAAAATGAAGAGATATCAGGCAACAGAAATGTGGTTCTACAGAAGGACACTGAGTATAGTGTGCACTGAAAATGTGAGTATGTGCAAAGTTCCTAAGTGAATGGAAACAACAATTTAAAAAATGGAAGGACTGGATTGGCTATCCCAGCATTCGCTCTCCAAAACCATTAGGTATCAGAATACCCACTCCCAGTTCCAAAGTTGGCTTCTCGAAATCTTTCTTGATTTCATATGTGTTCACGAACCCACTAGATGACTTCACTTGTTATAATGGGTACCGCTGGTATATATTAGTATCGTTGAAATCAATACTTGTTACTTTTTTTTAATTTTCTTGTATTTAACTTGTTTTTTTTGTTCCTTTATTTTTATACTTTTCACATTTCTATGCTATTTCGGAATTTTATTTGATCTTTTCTTCCTTCATTATTTTCATTTTCTCTTAACACTTAGCTCAGCACGTGTAAACGTATGTAATATACACACATATATATATATATATATATATATATATATATATATATATATAAGTATATATATATATATGTATGTTATATATATATATATATATATATATAAATATATATATATATGAGCGTAATATATATATATATATATATATATATATATATATATATATATATATATATATATATATATATACATCTGTATAAAGTGCTGGGCACATTAATTTAGTGTTCATAGTTAATATAACATTTTAATGGGAGTCTGGACTGAATGCGAAATTTGGCTCTAAGTTTTCCCTAATGAAAGTGGATATTAGGACTTATACTAAGTTAAAATTTAAACTTACATTTGAATTTGCTTCATTCAGTTGTATATATATATATATATATATATATATATATATATATATATATATATATATATATATATATATATAAAAAAAAGGCTTAAACACTAATATTCCATGGTCATAATTTATTCCATTGGAATCGTAAATACGATCCAATTCAACAGACCAAATTCAAAAATATATATATATATATCTGTATATATATATATATATATATATATATATATATATATATATATATATATATATATATATATATATATAAACCATCTTCAGGACATATTCATAAAATATAATTAACATTATCAATTCAACATGACATTCGTCCGACGTTGACATATTAACATTAAAACAGTATAATTGTATATAAAGATTTTTGTTTGTTTTTTTCGTATATATTTTTCTTCATACTGTCGGATCTATATCCATATATTTGCTTACATATATATATATATATATATATATATATATATATATATATATATATATATATATGATTGGTTATTCTTGGTATCTGGAAAAACTCAAATTCCTTTCATTGGGAAAAACCGTAAGAAATGTAGATATGTAACGATCTACCTACTTTTGACCCTTTACCCACCCCGTACCATCACCGCCAGTCCCTAGTGAGAGATAGTCCTATGTTTTCGTCCATGGAAATCAGAAAAATTCACTTCAAATTTGCTGTAAATGTACCAAAGCACCATTGAAATGGCTTCTAAATTTTAATTCATCCAAAATTAAAGTGCTTTCATTTAACCACCATAGAGAAACTTTCTTACCTGCCATCACCGTGGCTGATACGAGACTCCTGGAGATCAACACACTGTGCCTTCTTTCCCTCACGTTTTCAGCTGACTTGAAGTGGAATGACTACATTGAATCAATAGCTACATCTTTTGTAAGGAAAGTTGCGTCACTGTGTCGTGCCAGGAGGTTTTTCAGGTCAGAATCTATCTTGCACATTTACAAATCTACCATTCGCCCGTGCACTTAATATTGTTGACATGTCTGGTCTGGTGCTACTGATATTCATCGAGAGATTCTTGACAAAATCGAAAAAAGGATCTGCTATGTAATCGATCCTGACTTGGCATCTCAACTTCAGTCACTTTCTCACCGACTTGATGTGGCTTTCCTCTACCTTTTCTTTAAATATTTTCATGACAACTGCTATGACGAACATTTAACCCTGGTGCCAGAACTATAACCGCATTACTAGATTGGCTTCTAATTCCTACCCTTTTACTGTCGAAATAGTTAAATGTAACTGCCACTTCTACTCCAACAGTTTCTTTTCTCGCACTTCACGCCTGTGGAACTCCCTCCCGTTTACTTGCTTCCCTGAAAACTACAATATTAAAATGTCTAAATGCAACGTCAATCGTCATCATCTGTCTCCTTGAACCCCGTTCCTCTTTTATTCTTTCCTCAATCCACCCCTATACCCAGTCCTTTCTCTCACTTTCGCTCTCTAACATTATACGTAATAATGGCATTCCCGCCTTGCTTGTTGAAAATATTAAAAAAAAGGTTTATACTTAGAATCAGAAAGAGACAGTTTAAATTTCTGGGATATATCGAAGAAAGAGGGCTTGGAGAATTTGATATGCACAGGACATACTGAAAACAAGACGTACAGAGAGAAACAGCGAGTAACATACCTAACTTGTTTGTGTAAATAGATAGAAGAGAAAGAACTGGGATGCTAAGAGATAGAAAGAATAGAAAGTCTTCGAGAACCATAATCGCTAGCATCTTGAAGGGACATATCACCTGAAAGAAGGTTTTAATTATAATTCATTTCGCAGAAATAGAAGAAATGACCAGAACTTCCAACCTTAAAAGCATTTCAATTCATTGAGATCCGGTATTATCAATGATTTCTTTTATTCATTTCTATTGCCTTTTTTTCGCAACTCCCAAATCGTAATTCCACGATCGTTAAATAAGTAGCGAGATTTTAGCTTTCATTCCTTGATCTTAGAAGTCTTGTCAGGCAGCTGGGTTCCCTTCCCAAATCGAACCCGTAGGCCTCGACCGTGATGATGGAAAGCGACCGGATGGCATTACCATTTTCCCTTTTAAAATGGGGAAGTCGTTGATTTGGGATGCGACCTGTGCGCATACATTTTCTGCCGGTAATTTGATCAGGTCCGCGGTTGAGCCGGGATCCGTCGCCCGGGACGCGGGGATAAAAAAAAATAGTTAAATATTCTTCTCTTGCTGATAGATTTTTTTTTTACTCCTGTGGCAGTGGAGTCTTCTGAGGTTATTTGCCCTCGTTCGATGGCGTTCCTTCGGGGGATTGGCGCGATTGCGTCTCGATTAAGGGACGAGCCTCGTGAAACGGAGTAGCTCTTGCAGCGTGTCTCACTGGCGATGGTTCGAGGTAATGCTTTCTCCATCTTTGCGGCTGGCAGAAGATAGGAAAAAAAAATTATAGTTACTTTGTTCAAACTTTTTTTTCAATAAATAAAAACTCTCGGACATGGCAGCAATTACTGGTTAGGTTAAGAATGCTGAAAAATAACATTAATTGAAACTTATCCACAAAACTCTATATGTTTACTTTACAAAACGGCTCCCGACACCATCTTGTTTATATTATTATTATTTGTATTTTCTTTGATTTCTGGCGTTTACACATTTCTTTCCGGGTCCCGCCCAGGGACCTATGGTTAGAAATGGCGTCATGACACTTTCCACCGACAAAAAAAAAAAAAAAAAAAATGATTACATAGATAAAGCCCTTCGTAAGGTGTGGGCTGTACTTGTCAGAACAATTTTCTGTATCTCCTTGAGGCATGGACTTCCAGGCATCCCTTCAATTAGTCTGCTGGAATCTTTTCCAACCAGTCCTAGGGCTCCAACTACAACAGGGATTGTTGATGTTCAAATATGCCACATTTTCGCGATTTCTATTTCAAGGTCCTTGTACTTTGACAACTTTTTGAATATCTTCAAAGATACATTGCAGTCAGCAGGGACTGCCATATCAATAAGGAGGCACCGTTTTTGTTTGTGGTCTTTAATAACAATATCTGGCCGGTTGGCCTTGATTGTTCTGTCAGTGTGTCTTGTGTAGTTCCATAGAATTGTAACAGGTCCTATCTCCGTAACCGGGTCTGGGTGGTGTTCATACCAGTTTCTTTCAGTTTTCTTCCCGTAGAAGTTGCAGATTTTCCAGTGCAGATATTGGCTCACTCTGTCATGTCGGGTTTTATATTCAGTGGGTGCCAACATCGTACAAACCTGATACAAGATGATCAATCGTTTCTGGATATTTATCACAGAATCTGCATTTTGGGCTGACACAATATTTTAGTATATGTGTTGATAATTCCTAGTTAGCAAGCATTGGTCCTGCGCAGCAAGGATAAAACCTTCAGTTTCAGCTTTCAACCCTGCACTACGTAGCCACTGATGGGTACGGGTTTTGTCTACGTCAGCTTGTTTGGTACGGACAGGGTATTGGCCATGAAGCGGTTTATCTTGCCATCGCTTCTGTAACTGGTCGGTTGCATTCGTCTTAGCTATCTTTTTTAAGTATTTTGTATTGTGCTGTAGCTGCATCTCTACGCCCATTTGAAACTCCATTATTATTATTATTATTATTATTATTCGTCTTCTTCTTTTTCGTATTATTATTATTATTATTATTATTATTATTATTATTATTAGCACCCAGTTTATTTACTATCTGTCTATATTTCTGAGATGGGATAATGTAACTATTTACACTATTTACATCGTTGAGACTGTTGTCCTCATCTTTATTGCCATATTTACGGCGTTTCGGTCGTTGTATGCTCCGCCCTTCTTCAGGTGATATACTTTGTAATTTCAAACCGAACACTTTATTTACTCCACGGAGGGTAGATTGTTTCAACGTATATCTCCTGAAGAAAGCCAGAGCGTTCAATGGTCGAAACTTCCTAAATATGGCAATAAAGTTGAGCACAGCAATCAGAAGGATGGAAATAGTGTAAATTGTTTATTTATTTTTATATCTAATACTACTGGTGTATATAGTTTTACAAAGGTAATATTAGGCTTACGACCACATCAAGTTGGAACACTCGTTCCCGTACGTTCAGCGAAGTTAAGCAACGTCGAGCCTGGATAGTACCTATATAGGTGATCGCTTGAGAATACAAGATGATGTAAGGTGGTGTAATGAATAATGCCTCGTAATTGCTAATCGCAGAGCTGACCTCCAGTTCTAAGTGGCTTCGTTACGTACACGCAAATACCCTAGGGGAAAGGTATAGATCTACGTCATCTCTCACCAGTTATTGGTTAATTAGTAAAACTTGTATTCCTAAATCTTTATTATCTAAAAAAAAATCTATCTAAAAATATGTTTGAGCTTCCAATAACTTGCACACTGTTGATAAACCAGAAAAAAACGAATCAATAAAACAAGTAATATTTGATATAATATTATACAAATGTCTTAAATTAAGCCTTTGGAAATTAATAAAATTTTAATGTTATTTCTTTTACCGTATGATTTTCGCTTTTTTATCACAAGTACCAGACCGTTATTTCACAAATACGTATCGCGAATCGGTATCTAGCCACCCCCCACGAGAGTTGCATGTGGCACAAGGCCGAGTTTATCGTGGGTTTCCCGAGCCCGTAGGCTCGGCCAACAAAATGCCCGTATAACCCGTATAAACGAGATCGGGTTGGTCATTTCTCCCCGAACGAGATTCTGCCCTTCGGCGG
The DNA here is from genome assembly GCA_903632075.3 of Acanthosepion pharaonis. Lineage (NCBI taxonomy): Eukaryota > Metazoa > Mollusca > Cephalopoda > Sepiida > Sepiidae > Acanthosepion > Acanthosepion pharaonis. The sequence continues at coordinate 2,399,872 of CAHIKZ030001768.1, read as the reverse complement.
AACCTCGTCCGGGTTCCTTTCTGCTCAGAGGCAGAAAGTTCGACCGTCAAGTCGAGAAGTTCGTATCGCGAATCAGAAACAAAGAATACGCCGACAGTATGATTTGTATTCCTTGTTCTCGGGAACCTATCTTTCGTTGAAAAAAAAACTTTCCCATTAATCGACAAATGCTAACCAGTAAGAGTTGTTCTGGAGGTTCGTCATTTATAACTTATTTCACGGTCGCAGAATGGCGATCGCGTAATTGCGATACAAATTAATAAAAATAAGATGTTAGGACCACAAGTCAATAATGTTTAATAAGGAGTTTTAATTTCTGCATTCTAACCTTAAAGCTGCATCTGCAAGTTCGTTCTTTTGTTTATGTTGAAGAATATTAATGCTTTTAATAGAGACTGCAACCTTCCATTGAAAGAAGTGACTCTTTTCGCACGAAGCATCTGAATAACGATACCAATTCTCCTACGCTGACTTTTCACCTTTCGGTAAACCCTCAAAGGTTCAAAGGGGCAATTAGTTCTTTGATCCTTTCATGAATTCAACATTTCCCCCGCCTTTCTTTTCAGTTTTCAATTACAATCGCTTTGTTCCTTTCACGCACGCCTCTTTCGTTTCCCTTACTGAAGTAATCTTCTTTTCTTTCACCTCGCCTCTCTACTTTATTCGTTTTCTCTTTCCGTCTTTTTTTTTTAAGAATAACTAAACTGAAATAAAAATAAATATATTGAAAGTAAAAACATTTTTAAAAAATTAATAGATGTTCTTTGATTTCCCTAAAACAATATTCAATACAACTTGATGAAGAATCAACTTCAATGATTTCTCTTATCTCTCCTGCTGTTAATTGCAAGTCAAAGTTATTGGAAGTATTCGCATTAAAAGAAAAAAAGAAAACTGAGAAATACAATTCTAAAATCCTTATCATTCTACAGGGTGCGATCGGTAAATTGTCACCTTTTTATATATATTTTTTTTTACTTTCGCGCATGCGCATTGTTTGTTTTTGATTTTGTCGACTGCACAGTATAGTAGGGTCAGTTGGGCACCGTCTGTGAGAAAAAGAAAAACACCATGACGCAAATTACTCCGTCAGATATTTGAAAACGGAATGTTGTACTTCTTGGCATTCGCACTGGAACCTTCAATGCGAACATTTCAGAGTGTTTGGGTGTCAATCTGAGAACAGTGCAGAGGATTCAGAAAAAGTTGGATGAGTCTAATGGTGATTACGAAGGTACAGCAGCTCGGAAAAATCTCTCTGATTGTTCTGACAAGAAAAGAACTCCCAAATTTGTTGGTGAGGTCCTCAGACATCTTATGTAGGACTCCAAGATGTCTTATGGAGGTAGTGCTTCCCATGGTTAAGAGGATGGTTACTGGAAGACACTATGTCTGGAAACAGGACACTGCACCATGACACAAAAGCAAGAGAACCCAGTCATGGCTGTCAGACAATTTCTGCAACTACATCACCCCTTACATCTGGCCACCTAACTTCCTAGACTGCAACCCCCTTGATTATTATGTGTGGTGCACAGTTGTGTGAGAGACAAAAATAAACTCCTTGTAACACCAAAGATGAACTGAAAGCAAGGATCATGTCAGTATTCACCAACAAAAACAAGGAGATCGTCCAGAAGAGTTGCACGAGATTCCGAAGCTGTCTGGAGGCCGTGGTTGAAGCCAATGGAGGTTTTATTGAATAAATTTATTCTTTAGTATTTCATGATATTTTTGTGTAATTTTCGTAAATATATCTGTTAAAATTAGATGGCAGTTTTATTTTCATTTTTGCGCAATATAGAAAAAAATTATCCATCGCACACGGTATATTCCTTTGATTTTTTAAACGTTCAGTAGAAAAAGAAATTATTTAATATTTTTTTCTCATTTTTGGTTTGGTTTGGTTTACATCCCAACCTCAATGGGTCATTTAATGTTGACAACTTTATTTTCCTGGTAATATTTTTGTTTTGTCAAAAATCTATTTCTGTTGATATTTTTTCCTCAAAAACGTAAAGATGGTATTATTATTTTTTCAAAACCTTAAGCTGGTACTATTATTCTTTCAAAACCTTAAGCTGGTACTATTATTTTTTCAAAAACGTAAAGCTGGTACTATTATTTTTTTTCAAAAACGTAAAGCTGGTACTATTATTTTTTCAAAACCTTAAGCTGGTTATTATTTTTCAAAACCTTAAGCTGGTACTATTATTTTTTCAAAAAACGTAAAGCTGGTACTATTATTTTTTTTCAAAAACGTAAAGCTGGTACTATTATTTTTTCAAACCATAAGCTGGTAATATTATTTTTCAAAAACCTTAGCTGGTACTATTATTTTTCAAAACCTTAAATTGGTACTATTATTTTTCAAAAACGTAAAGCTGGTACTATTATTTTTCAAAACCTTGCTTGGTACTATTATTTTTTTTTAAAACCTTAAGCTGGTACTATTATTTTTTCAAAACCTTAAGCTGGTACTATTATTTTTTCAAAAACGTAAAGCTGGTACTATTATTTTTTCAAAACCTTAAGCTGGTACTATTATTTTTTTCAAAACCTTAAGCTGGTACTATTATTTTTTCAAAACCTTAAGCTGGTACTATTATTTTTTCAAAAACGTAAAGCTGGTACTATTATTTTTTCAAAACCATAAGCTGGTAATATTATTTTTTTCAAAAACGTAAAGCTGGTACTATTATTTTTTCAAAACCTTAAGCTGGTAATATTATTTTTTCAAAAACGTAAAGCTGGTAATATTATTTTTTCAAAACCTTAAGCTGGTACTATTATTTTTTTCAAAAACGTAAAGCTGGTAATATTATTTTTTCAAAAACGTATCGCTGGTAATATTATTTAAAAAAAAAAAAAACGTATAGCTTGTAATATTTTTTTTTCAAAAACGTATAGCTGGTAATATTAATTATTTTTTTCAAAAAAAGTATAGCTGGTAATATTCTTTTTTCAAAAACGTATAGCTGATAATATTTTTTTTCAAAAACCTATAGCTGTTAATATTTTCTTTTTCAAAAACGTATAGCTGGTAATTTTTTTTTTTTCAAAAACGTATAGCTGGTAAAACTTTCTTTTTCAAAAACGTATAGCTGGTAATATTATTTTTTAAAAAACGTACAGCTGGCAACATTATTTTTTTTCAAAAACGTACAGCTGACAACATTATTTTTTCAAAAACGTATTATCAGAGGCCTTGTTGTCTGACGTAGTCATTACCCAGGACGCGGATGTAGTTTATCGTCATACCCAGGACGCTTCTCATTTTTAACGCATTTTGTAATAATTATAGCCCCTGCTTTATATGCAGGCAATATGTTCCAAAAACTTCAGCAAAAGCCTGAAAGCGCGGATAGTATAGCCCTCTATACCCTAATTTTTTCCTGATGTTTCAAGAGGATTCAAATTAAGATTAATTGAGGATAATCTACGCTGTACAACACGGGAAGTAGATAAACAATATAGCAAAATATGTCGCCTGAAACCAATTGTACCAACTCCGTTATACTTAACTTCAATGTTGTATTTTAGAGCAGACAGCAACAAATATGGTAATATATTGTCAAACCCTGTAGTGGAGAGGTTAGTTCTCGTTGGGTGATTGATATAATTTCCTTAATCTCTAAAAACCATAAAGAGTTATGCATTGTCTCTTGAGGGCGCAGGCCACGTTATTTTAGTGTGAACAGCAGAGGATAACATTCTCGAGGAAAACTTTATTGACAACATGTTTCTCTTTGGAGGTTAGAGATAAACATCCTCTGCGGGCGAGATAGCAAATGGCTCCTACCATGGAGCACATTACACTGACACTTATCATCATCATTTTTCGTTTTCCATGGTCAGATATTTTGATAAACTCAAAAATCCGTCGAAGGTTCTATTTTTTAAATATAGTTACTAACGAAACCATTGCATGCAACCTGTCGTGGGAGATAAATTATTTCAGATCTGAATCAACTGTTTGCTCAAAATAACAACTGTAGAAAATTACTTTTTATCATAAAGGGTCTCTGTTTCTTCTTGTCTTTCGATTGGCTCACTTGTATGACCCACAACCAATAACAAACTTTATTGCACGAAAGATTCATGGGAAATATCACTTATTACATTCGGAGAGCCTGTCTACCAACTCACCTGTGCTTTACGCATAAAATCCTGGATTCTTCAAAGGATCATAAATTTAACCAAATAAAACGACTTTTTTACAACAAATGTAACGTAACCAAAATGTTTAATTTTTAATTTTTAAGCAAATTAAGGCAGGGGTTCAAAAGTTATTTTGCAACAGCCAGGCCCCATCAAATGATTGGTGGACAAATCAACCGCCGTCAAAAGATTAAAATGGTCACTTTTCCTCTAATAGATACGATATATATATATATATATATATATATATATATATATATATATATATATATATATATATATGTGTGTGTGTGTGTGTGTGAGTGTGTTTGTGTGTATTGGTTTTATGATAGATACTCTGTTATGAGCTTCTTCTGGTGAGTCAAACGATTGATTCGAACAAGTACTGCTCCTTATTCGATCAAATGAAGAAAATCAACAAAATGTATTAGAAATTGATAGAAGAGTATATTATTATATCAGGGCATAGCTAGATCGCATTTTATGTGATCAATCAAAAGTTATTACAGCTTATATAGGAATTTTATTTTTGTCGAGTATATATTTATTACTTCTCAGTTATTACTCACCTCATTTCTGACCAGTACTAGATATCCCTAGACATGGGCAGCGAAATCTTACCCCCATGCAATAGATTAACTAAAGCACTCAGGTCTAAATTCCCTGAAGGCTAATCGGATCGACAATTACCGAATTAAAGCCGGAAGGTACAAAGGTCAAGAGAATAATCCGCGTGTAAATAATGATGACTCCTCTTCACAGAAATTCAGTTAAGAAATAAATATTTGATAAACTGTTTGGTGTGCGAGTTCATCTTTGTGATGTGTTCTTAGGTTATACGATAAATATCGGCCGTAAGTTGAATATTGGGTTAAAAGTCTTAAGATTACGTTGCATATGAGGGTGCCACGCTTTCTGATAAAAGGTAAAGTCAATAGTTATTTACGATACGGAGTCGAGAATAGAACAAACGGAAACTCAGTGAAAGAATAGAACCAATACAAACTGTATATAGTGCAATAAAGAAAACAGAATGTGTTTCCAGCTGGTCAAGTGAATTAATCGGCTTCTTGTTCCTTCCACGTGACGTAATAATGTAAATATTCGTCATTTAAAACTGGTATAAAAATTAAATAAAATAAATTTAACCAATTTATTGTTTAAGCATTCTACACGATTTTAAATTTTATTATACTCGTCAATGCATTCAAAATTAAATTGTTATTAACCAACTTATTGTATGTATATTTACAAGATATGCATACATTTACTGAGCTATATAGAGTATGTTTCAGTTTATAATATCTATCCTCATTATAAATATTGATAATAACTTGTTTCGTTGGTGGCAGGATTTATTATTTAAACCGTAAGTCTTTATTTATATATAACCCCAAAGATGAAGGCTATAGAATCATATATAGTTTACAAGATTATATGCATAAAAAGTTATTATTGTAAATGTTAATATGAGATAATAGACATTCTGAAACTCAAAAATCTTTCGCTTATTGATAATATAAGCTTATCTACTGTTTCGACTTCAACATTAATTAAAACTGGTTTTATTACTATACATCCATCTTTATTTGAATATTGGGTTTTCATAAGGATTACGGCCATATCACATTGAAACACCGGTTCACGTACCGAACTTAAGCAACGTCGAACCTGGTCAGGACCTAGACGAGTGACCGCTTGTAAATACCAGGGTTGTAAGCTTTGGATCTAAGTCTGATGTAATGGATAATGGTTCCGAATTGGAGATCAGAGAGACAAATTCTTAATTCCAGTCGGTTTCGTTATATTTACTAATCCGCAAATATCTTCTTCCACCAGCTATCGAATAATAGGTATCATTATTTTCTCATAAAAATTATTACAATATAAAACTATTTTATGTTATCCCCAAAGGCTTGACATATTCGGCGACTTGAGGAGGCTGCGAACAATCCCACTTTAAAATCATCGCCATGTTTCCTCGCCGCTGCTCAATCTATGACTGATATGTGCGCAACACACTTGTAATGGTTAAGAACAAAGAAACAAAGACAAAGTTGCGTAATTAAAAATCCCACATTATAAAATATAGATAGAGGAAAGCATAATAAAATAAGAGGAAGGAAGGAAGGAAGGAAGGAAGAAGGAAGGAATCAGCTAAATAAGGAATATCATATTTAGGAAGGATATTTATGATTGATGTCAGGAAGAATAGAAGAAGGAAGGGAAGGTAGAAGGAAGGAAGGGGAATGGAAGGGGGGAAGGCGAAAGGGAAGGTTTAAAGGGAAGGAAGGAAGGAAGGAAGGGTAGGAAGGAAGGAAGGAAGGAAGGAAAGAATGAATGGGTGAAAAGAAAGCTGGAAGGAAGGAAGACGTTCTGAAGGAAGGAAGAAGGAAGGAAGGAAGGGAAGGAAGGGAACGAAGGAAGAAAAAGGAAGGAAGAAAAGGAAGGGAAGGAAGGAAAGAAACCACTAAGGAAGGAAGGAAATGGAAGGGAAGGGATATTTTAAGGGAAGATAGGGAAGATAGGGAAGGAAGGAAGGAAGGGTGGGAAGGAACAGAGGAAGGGAAGGGAAGGGAACAGAATGAATGAAGATAGGGGAAGGAAAGGAAGGAAGGAAGAAGGAAGGAAGGAAGGGAAGGAAGGAAGGAAGGAAGGAAGGAAAGGGAAGGAAGGAAGGAAGGAAGGAAGGAAGGAAGGAAGGAAGGAAGGAAGGAAGGAAGAAAGGGAAGGAAGGAAGGAAGGAAGGGACGAAGAAAAGGAAGGAAGGAAGGGAAAGAATGAATGAATGAAAGAAACAAGGAAGGAAGGAAGGAAGGAAGGAAGGAAAGAAAGAAAAAAAAAATGAAATGATGTAAGTATAGATGGTGAAAAGTAAAGTAAAAGAAAGAAAAATTAATAAAGAAGGGAAACATGAAATAAAGAAGAAAGTATGAGAAAACTACAATACGAAAGAGGAAACATGAATTATAAAAGCATCATTAATACTAATTTAATTGTGGACTGACATAATAAAATCTGAAACACCATATTTGAAGATTTCAAAGAAAAAAAGAATTAAATAAAAGGAAATAAAGATACAACAAATATAATTTAAAAAAAAACAAGACAAAGTAATTACAAAAAGGAATAAAACAGGGATTAATTTTTAAAAAAATTAAAAAATGATAAATGAAGAATAAGTATAGTGAAAAAAATTGAAATGTAAATAGAAACAAAGAATAAGACGAGAAAAGAAGAAAGAAAGAAAGAAAGAAAGAAAGAAAGAAAGAAAGAAAGAAAGCAAGAAAGAAAAAGAAATACACGAAGGGAAGGAAGGAAAGTGTAGTTAGCGTCTAATAACATAAAAATCAATTGAATTAATTAATCAAAGAAAAATCAAGAAAAATTAAAGCTTAGGAATAGTAGAGAGGTAAGAAAGAAAAGTATAGATAACGGAAATCATAACAAAAATAAAAGAAAGGAAGTGAGTAAGGAATGAAGGAAGGTAGAAAGGAGGGAAATAAATATATGGATAGAAGTACGTATAGAAGGTGAAAAGTAAAGTAAAAGAAAGAAACGTTAATAATGGTAGCAAGAAAGAAAGAAAAGGAAAGTATAAATAAAATACATGAAAGAGGAAACATGAATTATAAAAGCAGAAAAAGAATCAGAGACAAATGGATATACAGAAAGAAAGAAAGACAGAAAGTAAGAAGGAAGGAAGGAGGGAAGGAAGGGAGAGAAGGAAGGAAGGACGGAAGGAAGGGAGAGAGGGAAGGAAGGAAGGAGGGAGGGAAGGATGGTAGCAAGCGATCAAGTATAAAATTAGAATGATTTGCGAAACGAATATGAAGAGAAATAGGTTCAATTTCTAAATGAACATAATTCATTTTTCTTCAACATGCGGGACCAAAGAATAGAATACACGAGAATTGAACCGAAGTCAAAACGCAACGTCGCATTTACTGAATAAATACCGAGTTCACTTTGAAGAATCTTCGCTATTTTTGGCTGCTTTTGCGTTGAACCGAACGTTAGAAAAAAAAAAGGTAAGAAAAGAAAAATCAAAAAGACAGATAAATAACGCTAATCGGAAATTTCAACTGTTTTAGCAGAAACAAATTGCACGTTCTTTCAGTTTTTCAAAACGGATCCGACGGATTTAGTTCTATGCTATTCATTTCTCGGAATCAACAGCTTTGTGAAAGTCTCGAAAAAGATCACAAGGAAATAAATAAATAAGCACAACATAAGAAAAAGCTTCACATGATCAAAGAGAAATCAAAGGAAAATTCGTAGACCCTAATTCAAAAAGTATATATGCATTCGCGCCCACACATTTTCACACAGACACAGACATACGGACACAAATACGCGCACACACACACAGACACGCAGACACATACAAATATATATATATATATATATATATATATATATATATATATATATATATATATAAAAAAAATAATGTTATCTATGTAAGGATAATAAAATGTTTTCATTCAAAAACAGTATCTTTTTCGGATATGCGATTCGGCTCTGAAATAAATAATCAGAATTCTAAAAAATTAAAATTCAGTATGAAAATAAAGAAAAAGTTTTTTAATGGATTATATCTCAAAATGCTTAAATTTAAAATTGGAAAATGTGGTTCTCAAATTTAAATATTTAAACATTACTTAAGAACTACCAGCTGAAATTATTTTGATGATGTAATTACACACATACACACACAGACACTCACACACACACACACACACTCACACACACACACACACACACACATATATATATATATATATATATATATATATATATATATATATATATATATAAATAAAAAGAAAGAACAGTAAGATATAAAATCCGGTGTTCTTATAGATATTTTTATTTTTACAAAATAGTGCTCAATGTAAATTTATAGAGCATTAATATTATAAATTAATTGATTTAAAATATGGTTATTTTCGCTACACAGTTCCAACCAAGTTTCAAAAATAGAAGCTAAAAACCCCTAATTTAATTTTGCTGATGTCAGGTTTCATTGTAAAATACATCCCTACCCCTTACCAAATTGTAGCTAATAACTGATACAATGATACTGACATAAGGAAAATCTAGACACCCTTGTTCAATTTGATTAGAATATTCTGTAACCATGGAAACGTGATTTTAGCTGTGTCTTTAAAACCCGGTAATTTTAAAAAAAGTTACTCAAATTCAAAGATGAAATGGAACTAATGCTTTTAATTTAATTGCAAAATTTAATTAGGGTTTTAGCTTCTATTTTTGAAACATGGTTGGAACTGTGTAGCGAAAATAACCATATTTTAAATCAATTAATTTATAATATATATATATATATATATATATATATATATATATATATATATATATATATATATATATATATATATATATATAATGGACACTCCCATCAGTTTCGATGTATGAGGATATGACAACTCAATTGATTCAGTTATAAAATTTTGTGTGATAATCCTAAGTGGCACGAGCAAGATTAATGATTGTGGGATGAGATCAATTTTAGATTGACTGGCCTTTTAGATCCTGTTTTCGCTTCTTGAAGACGATTCAAACAAGCTGATTGAAAACCACCGAGTCCAATAAAACACGTTGATCTTCATTCTACCCGCTCCAAGGCTAAGCACTCGTGGGTGTTATAAGGTATGTTGACAGCTGGCAAGTTGCTCTTCAGCTTGTCTTTGTATCTTAGCTATGAGCGTCCTACATTCCTAGAGCCCTGATCTAACTAGCTGTACATTAGGATCTTGGGTAACATGTCATCAGACATTCTCAAGATATGACCAGTCCACCGTATCTTAGACTATATGAAAAAGTGTCTCGATTCTTCCAATATTACAACTGTTAAACATGCCTACGTTAGATGTCCTGAAGCTTTTATGGAAAACATCCAGCTGGAGATATATATATATATATATATATATATATATATATATATATATATATATATATATATATGCATGTGCTAGCCACTTATGGAGACATACCAGTGGCTTTGAGAGAGCAGGTTTTATGGAAAACATCCAGCTGGCGATATATATATATATATAAGACATGTTCAGGGTACATCAATGCTTGTGAATAAATATATATAATATTAATGTTTCTATTAGGAAGAGGCTATAGTCATTCTAACGAGCAAAAGAAGATTTTTAAAAAAGAAGAGAGAAAGCGTAAATGTTTTGGTTATAATGTAGATTTTTTAAATATATATGTTATACTTTAATTTCCACATTCTTGCTACAGGTGTTTCCGATCTCGCAACCTTCATCAGGCAAAGAGTGGTTCTTTTCACATATTTTTAAAGGGGATTAATTTTCCTTATGTTTTTGACATTGTGTTTTGTCTATAGTAGTAACACAAATGTTGGTAGTGAAAGTAGTCTTCCTGCATGAGGGGTAATGAAACAATTATCATTCGTCAGAGAAAGGGCAAAGGGAGGAGGTCTCTGTTTTTATCTTTTTATGACCTCTGCATCTTTTTAGATCTCCATTTTTGTATATCGTGTGGGTGTGTTTTGCTAGTATGTGTATGCATATTGCTTCTCCATGCATATATACTGCCTTATAAGGAATTACACATACACACACGCACGCACGCACACACACACACACACACGCACACACATATTTAAACGGAAAGCTGATCATTTTAAAAATTTTCAGTTATCTGTTTTGGATAAAACTTGTGTTTTTTATGTCCATCGTCTTTGTTAAATTGAACTGAATTGTAATGAATATTGTCTTGAAAAGGTTTATTAAACCCGAAACGTCAGACATCGACATTTCATTCATTTTTAACAACATAATTGCATTTAAGGATTTTGTTTTTTTTTCCAAAGTTTTCTTCATATATATATATATATATATATATATATATATATATATATATATATATATATATATATACAAACTCAATATGTTTGTGTAGGGTTCGTTTGTATGCTTGTGGGTAATCTTTTGTGTTTGTTTTGCCATTATGTGTATATATATATTGTACATAGACAATTGGGGGGGTCAACAAGTGTATTTTGTCATTATGTGTGTATCTCTGTGTTTATGCGTTTAGGCTTATGATCTGTTTAGTTCTGGCTTTAATCTATTTATGAAGTCTGTCTCTCGTATTTGTACGTAAGAATAATTGATATAGTGGCATAATTTTTAAATTTATCTTGATTACCTTTGTAAATATGTTGTGATACTAAAAGTTTTCTGTTGTCTGCTAATTTGATGTTGCTTTTGTGAAGGGAAACTCTGTTCTATAGTGCTTGGCTGATATCTATATTTGACTTTTGCATTTTGTGCATTTAAGTGCATAAATCACATTTTTGGAGTTGCAGTTTAAATTTGTATTTATGATGAATGTCGTCGCGTTTTCAAAAGTGTAGTGTTTCCTGCTATAATGATATCATAAACCAAACATCTTTTTTGTTGCATTTTGTAACATCCCTTATTGTGCATTGTCTAAATTTGGATGTGTTTAATGTGTTTTAGGTTTTTTGATTACCGTTTGCTTTTAATTATTTGGTTGTTTTTAGTATATTTTTCAGTTTATCATTCTTGCTAAGTAGGTTTAGATTTTTTGTAATTTCTGTGAATAATTCTGGATTGTTTTTGTTGTATGTTGAGGCATATGCTAGAGTTTGTTCGAAGTTACGTGTCTTTAAATTTCGTAGTTGGTCTAAAGATATTTAGTTCAAAGCCTTTGTTTGCTAGTGTTGTGGGGTTAGCCGTGTTTTGATATACAATAAATTTGGTCTGATTATCTCCGAAAAGGACAAAGCGTATCACACTCAAAGGATTTCTACTTTGTCATACATTTTCCCCAATAGTGTTCTTAATATATACAAATTTATAAAATCATTATCTCATATATATATATATATATATATATATATATATATATATATATATTTTGTAAAATGAACACTAGAAAATTAACATTTTATAATACTAAGTAATATATGTTTCTGTGCGCGAGTGAATGTGCATAAAACGTATAGGTAGATATGGATAGATGCGCATATAAGTAAGGGTAGATACTATTATACATAGACAAAAAAAAAAAAAATATATATATATATATATATATATATATATATAATATGGACAAAGTCCAACAATTATTTAAGACATTTTATGTTTATACATTCTTTTTATAGATAGAAATGTTTATACATTTTTTATAGATAAAATATTTAAGTAAATGCTCTATTTTATAATGAATTCAGGCCGGTAAATAATATATATATATATATATATATATATATATATATATATATATATATGTATAATTTTTATTTAAAATATGATTCCAAGTCATAACATAAGAGGTCTCATGTTTCAAAACAAGAACCGAAAACTTCAATATAATTATTTGAATTAAATTGAGTTAAAGTAAAGCTCTGTTCCATCTTCAAGCGAAATTTTTTTTGGCATAACGTATTTCTGAAATATACATGTTTTAATAATTGAAATCAAAATTTCCATGGTAACAGCTAGGGCGGTTGTTTTTAAATTGGGTAAGGCGTGTGTTGGGTGTTAATAATAAGTATCAGTATAGAGTTACTTTCATAGATGTCAAGTCAGGGAAAGGTGGGGTGTCTAAATTTGATACGGAAGATGTATTAACCCTAGTCTGGTATGCGTGTCTATGGAAATTTTTTTGATTTTTTTATTTTATATTTTTATGAAAGGGATTTGTGCATATAAAAAAAAAAAACTACCGTAACGTTTGTTTTTTGACGACCTCATAAAGTTTTATGTATGGTATTTAAACTATTTATTTGCGCTATGGATTATGAAAGTTATTATATTGTATGCTTGTTCTTAGCTAATTATTCAAACCATGAATCTGATGATTGGGCTATGGATTAATCAAGTTATTATATTGTATGCTTGTTTTTAGCTAATTATTCAAAACATGAATCTGATGATGTCGACAAAAAACCGTTAACTCATGTCTATTGTTTAATAGATTATTATTATTTAGAAGCTTAGTAATGTGCAATTTCTCTAATTTCTATAATTTTCCATTTTACTTTAGGTGTCCTATTTGTTTCCTTCAGATGGCAAAAATATTTAGATAGGGAAGTCTGATTTCTTTTATTTATATTGTTGAAAGAGCACTTATGCTGCCTCCGTCTATCTTTAAAATCATTCTTCGTGAACCCAATGTATATCATATTAGTGCTAGGACTCTCAGTGGATGGTATATATATATATATATATATATATATATATATATATATATATATATATATATATGTGTGTGTATGAAGAAAAATATACAAAAAACAAACAAAAATCTTAATATGCAATTATGCTGTATTAATGTTAATATAAAGTCAACGTCGGACGTTTCGGTCTATTTTAGACCATCTTCAGGACATTTTCATTAAACATAATTAACATTAGAACATATAAAATTTAACATGAAAAGACGATGGACATAAGAGCACAACTAATCCAAACAGATAACTGAAATTTTTATATAAGATAAGCGTTCCGTTTAAATATGATCACCTCGTCGTCACGTGGGCGATGTTTTAAAAACGTATTCGAAGATGATTTCCAAATATTAAAATATTAAAAAAGTCGATTGAACTATTTTATATAAACAGTTCAAGAAATCCCTTCCGTTGATATAGGAATACGCAGAGATCAATAGGTTCTTATATCTTCATACAAGCTTGAAGTCCTCCACGTTACAAAGCAAATCAAAAATTATTTCAAAATATCAGACTGGCACGATGGAATAATTTTAAAACAGTTCGTTAATAAATCCTTTCCTTACTTGATCAATAGATTCTTATATTTTCCTACAAGCTTGAAGTCTTCCATGTTATAAAGTAAATTCAGCTTTGTATTTTCAGTAGACAGTATGAATTTATATTAACATTAATACAGCATAATTGCATTTTAAGTTTTTTGTTTGTTTTTTCTGTATATTTTTCTTCATACTGTCGGATCTATATCCATATATTTGCTTTCATATATATATATATATATATATATATATATATATATATATATATATATATATATATAAGTGGACATGAGGTCAAGCATGAAAGAGGCTGGCTGTTGACCACAATGTCTACATTTATATTACATATCCCTGATATAGAGCACTTTAGCTCAAACTCTCGGTCACGCTTACTTTTGATTTCGTCCTTGCACAACCATCACTGGCTTCCGAAATAATTCCGTCTACCCAATTATACTCACCATAAGAATGCTTTTTCACAATCTACTATGTCGAGAATCGAACTTATGGTCGAAAATGTTCGCGAATGTTCGAAGTTTACCATCTGTCGATATATATGCAAGAAACACGCATACCTATAATCCTAGATCCAAGTAAACGAAACTCAACTCTCTGTGATGATACTCCTGAAGCGGCATTTCAGTACTGAGACGTTGTGTGGTCTGCCAATGCTGTCTTTACAATGGGGCTGTTTTGGCGAGCGTCATTACTATGTGGCTTTCTAGGACTTGTTCGACGGATGTAGTAATGTTGATGACACTAACGATACGTCACATACAGCATACGCAGTATTTCTCCATAATGCCCATCACAGAAACTCATAATCCGATCATTTTCAAACGAATCTGTCTGAACAAAAGGAACACTTTTGCTACTCTGTGATATAATATCTGCTTTCACAGACTCTTTTGTCATGTTGAACCTTATTGCACTATCTGTAAGTATAACGTCACACTGGTGTTACTTCACCAAAAAATCTTCTCGGAATATATTCTACCCATGAGAATGCATACACTGTTGTCAGATCAAAAGTAGTATCGTCTTTCTCCATGCTGCAATTTTATTTTCTTTCAATCTCTCTCTCTCTCTCTCTCTCTATATATATATATATATATATATATATATATATATATATATATATATATATATTTTAGGGTTTGGAATAGACACACATAATCATATATATTCTCTACATTATCCAGGTTACTTGCATAAGTATATTTCATTTTGATCAAAGGGGGTTCTAGGGGGCACAAACCTCCTACTGAATTTTTTTCCCCTTTGATATAAATTAAATTTAAATTTCAGCAAGTGAATAACTTCTAAGGTATTTGGATAAGTATATTTCATTTGATCAAAGGAGGTCCCGGAGAACAACACCCCCATTAAAATATTTTCCCTTTGATTTAAATTAAATTTAAATTTGAACAACGGAATGACTCCAATCCAAAATATAGAAGGAGAAAGTCAGAAGATGGAGGTCACATCGGCAAGATCAAAATGAGACAATATGGACGTCAAGTTGAGCAAGGAAATCACGAATCAGTGGGTATTGCCTTACAATATATATTTGTTGCGACAATCCAACCGTCATATTAATGTTAAAAACTGTTAATCAATTCATTCAATCAAGTATTGAATCAAATACATATCAAAGGGGTCAGATCAAGCTGTTGTTGCACAACCCTCACCCACTGAAATTCAATATAATAGAATGAAGGAGAAATCTAGATGGAGGTCACATCGACAAGATCATTGAGTAATATTGAAATGCATCATTTTTCTCCACAAATTATCAGAATGGTTTAAAATCAATCATCACTTTCTTACAAAAATGTGGCACGAATAAAGGCGCAGGTGATTCGGCTAATATATATATATATATATATATATATATATATATATATATATATATATATAAAAAATTAAACGTAATTTTTAGTGGATACCCCGTTTATTTATTACACAGTACATTAATCTATTTTCGTCTACTGGCCTGAATATTCGAGAAATCTTGTTAGAAATAAAAAAATATGCATTCTCTGGCAGGATTTGAACCTGAATTTCCCTAGTGGAAATCATCATTAGATCTGACGCGACTTGACCTCTCAGTTACAGAGTGTGTCGATGACTAAGCAAAATTTGAATAGTGGATTTCAGTAATATAAATCTGCCAGATTAATAAATAAAAACTCCACGCCCTTTCTTTACAAATTGCTTTGTTTACGTTAGGATGAAAACTGTCTGTCTGTCTGTCTGTGTCTGTGTCTGTGTGTGTGTGTGTGTGTGTGTGTGTGTGTGTGTGTGTGTGTGTGTGTGTGTGTGTGTGTGTGTGTATATATATATATATATATATATATATGTGCGTGTTATCTATCTATCTATCTACATCTATATAATAAAAAAAAGGCTAAACGCTATTACACTATATATATAAATATATATATATATATATATATACATATATGTGTAAACATATACACTATATATATATATATATATATATATATATATATATATATATATATATATATATATATATATAAATATATATATATATAAATATATATATATATATATATATATATATATATATTGATATTATGTTTAAGTCTGTTTATATTTTCTGTTTATACGTTATTTAATAGATACAATTTATTTTGGTAAATGTTCTGTTTTTTAAAATAAATATTAATTGCATAGAAGATATGTGTTCTCCGACAAGAATCGAAACTGTGTCCTATATGGAACCGTCAATTGATCTGACGTGCTATACCGCTCAGTAATAGAGAATGGCTCTGGTTAGCAAAGTCCAAATTACTGGTTATAAAAAACAAATCTTCAACGATCTTTACCGAACGATCATATGTGCTCACCAAACGTACATTTACATAAACATTGGCATATTATGAAATGGATTAAGTCCAACAATTATCTAATATATATTTTTTGATCGATACAATTTATTGAAATGAATGACATTTCAAAAAAAAAAAAAGTATTAATTACATTTACAGGACTGACTGTTCGAAATATTTCGTAGAAAATATGCATTCTCTGACAGCAATCGAACCTGTGTCCTATACAAACCTGTCAATTGATCTGATGTGCTATAACACTCAGCTACAGAGAAAGCGTCTGGCGAGGGAAGATTTGTTGTCTATAAGCAGTAATTTGGACTTTGAAGTATTCATTATTTAAATTATTTACATGCTGACTATTGTCCTCATCTTTATCGTTGTTACGAAGGGAAAATACAGGACAAGGAGGGACACTGATGAGTTAGGCATCTGAAAGAATCAACGTATATGCTAGTCTATGAGTACTTCTTAGTAGGTCTAGTATAGAAATAAATGCAATATGGGAGTCGCTAATAAAGAACGAAAGAGGAATGACAGCAAATCTTCAACAGCAGCAGCAGCATCTGTAACAAAAGTGAAAGGTTTCAGTTAGTACAATGAAGCATGACAAACAGAAGCAGTACACATCAGCATGCATAATAATAAGAATGAGAACAGTTTATCCATGTAGATTAAGTAAAGATTCAGTTCGGAATCCGCTGTAAGTTATCAAGGTCGACATACAACTGATGAAGGCGAGAGGGTACTCCGGCTGAAACGTTGTGATTAGAGCAACAATGATGAGGTCAAGTGTCCGCATGTAAATAATGTAATTAAGATTCATTAAATATTGTGGGGAAGCATTTATTATATTTACTTGTGTCTCGTGAGAATAAAAAACCACAGTGTTCACTTTGAATAGAAAGTGTAATGAATACATGACGAGAAAATAATATCTTATCATTTTGTTCTAGATGTTGTTTGCCATAGTGAAGAAAAAAAAGCGGGAATAACTTCAGGTATTAAAGATGGAACAAAACGTCTCTCAGAATATTTTTCCATTCCTTTTTAGATCTCCTTTGCTAACATTCTTGTAAGCAACCTTTTGTTTTAATTTAGTTACTTGTTATTGTACATTGATTTTCGTTGAGGTTATTCTGTTATTTTAATGGTCGGAAATCATTGAAACCAGCGGATTTGAAACAAAGAGGTTCAAGAAATCAACAAGAAGAGTAAATTCGCAAGCTTTCATCAGAAAGACATAGTCTATTAAAATTAATGTGTAAATATTACGGATAATTCTATATTTTTAATGAGTTCATTAGCTGCGGAGAGAGTATTGAAGAATAAAAAGAACGTTATCAGCTTGGACGAGAAAGCTAGAAAGCAAGATTTAAAGAGGGAAAGAAAGAAAGGCTGAAATAGGCATAGTGAAAAGGAAAGAAGAAAAAATAAAGGGAAGAGATGACAGAGGTATCAGCTACAGTTAAATTTAATTCGCCATACGTTTTCCTGCAATTGAAAAAATAAATAAATAAATGGAAAAAAAAAGAAGAAAAGTCAAAAAACAGAGAAACGCCATGTTAATTATTTTTTCTTTTCTTTTCTTTTTTTTTTTTGCGGGGTGGAAAAAATCAAAACTATATAGACAAAAGAAAATGCCACTTTCTTTTCTTTAACTTCCAAAAATCATTTATTTTTCACCGGATAGACACAGGAAAGCAAATATAATCAAGATTATTCTCCTCACTTTCCCACTCAAACTCTGTTGAGTTCATCCTGTTTTATTTGATTTCTCCGCATTGTTTTATTTTTTCATAAAAGCTGTATTAATTTCTGCCCTATCCCTGCCATAACTTTTTCTCCAGTTCTGTCATAGTTCTTTATTTCCTTGTATATCTCCTATTTATTTATTTATTTATGCGCGTAAACACTTCTGTCGCTCACGTTTTGCCTTCTGCTAATAAATAATATATTTTTCTGCATTTTCTAATTCTTTTACTCAACTTGCCATTTCGTTTCAAATCATTCAGGAGCCATCCTTTATCTCCATTCTTTCCAAATCAACATTGCATTCATTTCCTCGTCTCCAGCTTTCTCTATCTATCTATCTATCTATCTATCTATCTATCTATCTATCTATCTATCTATCTATCTATCTATCTATCTATCTATGCGTGTATGTGTGTGTGTGTGTGTGTGTGTGTACAAATGATGTTGTGCTGAAATGTTCTTGGCCCAATCTACTTTTCCAAAAATTTTCCAAATGAAAAAAGAAAACTATCAGAATTACATTGGAAAACTAACCGCCCCCAAACTTCTCAGTTCCTCGCTCGTGTTAATGCAAAAAAATTGTTCTTTGAGATGGTGGGGGATTTTTCAGGCCCTCCTCAAGCTTATTACAACCACCCCGTTTACTGATTCCGCACTTTCTGGAGTTGTAATGATTTTACTACCTCTCTATATATTCAGATCCACTTTTTTGCATATTTGTAAAACTTCCATGACCACCACACTTATTAAGATACCGCATTGGATTAGGCATCGAACAATAGACACAGACATATTATTTCATAGATTTCCTTTTTATTCAATATATATTAGTCTGCACTCATCTATCTATCTATCTATCTATCTATCTATCTATATATATATATATATATATATATATATATATATATATATATATATATAGTGTTCATTATCTATCTCTATCTATCTATCTATATATATATATATATATATATATATATATATATATATATATATATATATGTCAGCGCGTTCATTATCTATCTATCTATCTATCTATCTATCTATTTCA
The DNA here is from genome assembly GCA_903632075.3 of Acanthosepion pharaonis. Lineage (NCBI taxonomy): Eukaryota > Metazoa > Mollusca > Cephalopoda > Sepiida > Sepiidae > Acanthosepion > Acanthosepion pharaonis. The sequence goes on along the minus strand of CAHIKZ030001768.1, from coordinate 2,380,249 downwards.
TCTATCTATTTGGAATATGTCTGTTCAAATAACTAAAACTCACTCTCTAATACCATTCTCTATCTATAATTTGGTCAATTTCAGTTTGTTTGTATCATTACATATTACTCTATTCATATCCATACATACATATATATATATATATATATATATATATATATATATATATATATATATATATGGTTCTGTCTGTTCAAATATAAGAATGTATGAAATTATATATATATGGGTATGTGCGTATGTGTGTATGAGTGTGTGTGCATGAGTTTGTATATACTTATGTATGTTAGTGGTTTTCCAATTGTTTCCATATCTACATATGTATATATCTAAGTTCCTCCATGACTGTATGTGCAGCTATCTATCAATCTTTCCTCGTTATCTCTGTCTACTTAATCTGGTATAGTTATTCCTCTTAATGCTTACCTATATATCAACGTAACTTATTTGTGTATCTATCTATCTATCTATCTATCTATCTATCTATCTATCTATCTATCCTTTTATCCTATTATATATATATATATATATATATATATATATATATATATATATATACATTTTGTGATTTATTTTTAATATTTTATTTAAATTAAAGGATTTGTCTTCCTGCAGCTCTTCAATCTTCCTATATTCATCCGATGCCCCTCTGTATTCATCTCTTTACCCTTCCTTATTTCTTCTTCTTCCAGTTAAATCATGGACGTGGTGGATTTGGGGCTGGCTAAACGGAAGTGGCCTCGGTACTATTCTCTTTCTCTTTTGCATCCAATAAAATTAATCATATCACAATCATTGCCCGACAATTTTCCATCTATTCGGAAAAAAGCCACAAATATATTCGACTCTTCGTTTCCGTTCTTTGGATGCAAAAGTCGAACTGTTGTTATTTTGTATTCATGTTGTCAAATTATTTTTCTCCTGAGGAAAAAGTTCGATTAATTTGTCCTCGAGGAAAGAGCAAATGAATAGACAAAGAGAGAAACTATGGGAAAGAAAATGGAAAGAGAGAAAAAAACAGCTAAAACTAAACTGAAATGAAACAGCGATTGAAAATATACAAAGGAAAAAAAAAAAGATCCGAAAGAAAAGAAATCTTGAGTATATTTTGTTGCTGTAAGCAGAATATTAATTCAGCTTCTGCTTTCAATGGAAAAAAAAAAAACAAAATAAAAAACAAATATTGATGAGGAGGATAATGATGGAAATAATCTTTAAAAAAAGATAGGAGAGAACGAAGATTGGTTGAAATGATGAACGACATTTCGGATAAAAATTGATTTCGTTCAAAGAAAACTTAATGGCGGATTAGCGTATAAATTTTAACATCGCAAACGCGTCTAAAAAGGTTACAACCAAGCAAAGTCGCTCGCTATTACAATATATATATATATATATATATATATATATATATATATGCGAACAACACACACACACACACATATATATATATATATATATGTATGTAAGTATTAATTAATTATATTAAGAAACAGACTACTTTAAGGGATCATGAGATTATAATTTATTTCCATAGGAGAGGGATTTTGTCCTAATTCATCAAATCCCCAATTTATATGAAAATGGAGATCGGATGAATTAGGACCACAATTCCGGTCCTAAGGAAATACATTATAATCCCATGTACACTTAAAGTTATCCTTTTCTGAATATAATTAATATTTGCCCTGATATTGCCCCTGATTTTTCATTGAGCTCTCTGGATTATACGCTTGGAATTATCCATACGGATTACCAGATAACTTCATTATCTATCTATCTATCTATCTATCTATCTATCTATCTATCTATCTATCTTTCTCTCTCTCTCTCTCTCTCTCTATATATATATATATATATATATATATATATATATAATCCTTACAAGACGGAGAGTCAGTCATACCTAAAATAGGGTGTTACTTGTCAATCACCTGTATATATATATATATATATATATATATATATATATATATATATATTCTACTAAAGAAACAATGTCGCTTCGACAGGTATCGACCCTGCATTTTTTTTTTTTTTTTCATCGGCGCAACCATTTTTTGAGTCAATGTGTACCGCTATCAGTTCGGCCTGATGTAAAAATGATGTATATTTGATTCTAGTCGGGGAGCAATTTTCTCTGTAATAGTACTTCTCAGTCTAAGCCGTGTAGTATTAATTTCATTTTCTAAGAAAATATAAATTTGGGGTTGTCCATTCCCATACGTTTACCTATTAAAAACCACGTTGAAAACATAAAGCATTCTGTAAAATACAATTAAGAAAATCCACCGTGGGAATCTATAAATTGCATAATAATGCAATTAAGTTGCACAAATAATTAAAATTTATTTTCTCAAAGTCAAGTAAATAAGAATTATCGATGGAAAATCTAAACAGATGATGTGCTAATCGATTTCATCTGTACATAAACACAGATATGAAATATTTGAAAATATTTTTTTCGCAGTATGAATTTATATTCCTCTAAATTTTGTCGGAATTTTTTAAACTGAGGATGTATTTTTCAATCATTACATCTAAAGTAAGATAAGATACAAGGGGTTACTGAGAGTGAAAGACAACGAGATGAAGTTTGACAGGAGAAATGACAATAAAAGAGTTCAAGAAAACGTTGCTGTCATAGACTTTTTAAAACATTGTTGAAATATTCATAATTAACCTTATTTAGTGCTGGTTGTATTTTTATTGTATAGAGGGCTTCAAGAATTTGAAGATTTTGTTTTTTTTTATTTTCATGGTGGAGTATACTTGTATTACCAATTATTATTTCTCTAAATTGTTAATGTGGACAGGAATGTTGCTTTAAATGTTGGTCTATAAAACTTGAATCTGACATGTGTAATGCAAGTGTCCTCGATAATTCTGTCGTGAAACCAACATATCTAGTTACTTTTATGTCAGAGATACAATTGCCCAAAGAACATTTAAAATGATACAGAACATTGGTCTTTTGCAAAACATTAGTGGACGGAGAAATGTTACTGCAGATGATTAATTATGTTGTATTAAATTAAGTATAGTATATAATTAGTTTGTGTGTTTTTTTTAAATGGGATACGTGTGGGATATATTAGTACTAACGAGTTTTTTTTCATCTTGTATATCGTGTGATTGCGGTATATTAGGTGGATATGTTTAGGAGTAATTGAGGAAGTATTATGTTCTTTTTGATTTATCGTAATATTTCTAATAGTTCGTTTTATTTATTCATCAACAATGTAATGAGAAACGTCATTATTAATGAGGATTATTTTCGTTGAAGCGTTAACACTAAGAGTTGGCAGTACAAATATAATCCACCATGAAAATAAAGAAACAAAAACTCTGAATTTTTGAGGCCCTTTATAATAGAAAATTACAACAAATACTAAATAAAATTAGCTATGAATATAACAACAATGTTTTACAATGTCTATAAAAAACAACGTTTAAAATACTTAAATTGTAATTTCTGTAAATAAAATGAATAAAACAATTAGTCCTCATCCTTAATGAATTTAATAACGACATGGAAATTTTGATCCGAGAATTTGTGAGGTCTAAAATAAAAATGTCCAGATTGTTCAACAAAACAAGCTTGAATATATATATATATATATATATATATATATATATATATATATATATATATATATATATATATATATAAGAAAAAAAGAACAGTAAGTTTTATAATCTGGTGTTCTTAGCAATTATTTTTATTTTTAAAACACAGGGCTCGATACAAACAGTAGAGCATAATTTTATAATTATTTTGTTTTTATAAAATATGATTGTAAATTTAATTATAAATATTGAACTTAAAATTTTAAATTTAATTATAAAACTTAAACTTAAAATCCAGAGCTTCGTTCCATTGTTAAACGATGCTAGGAATAACTTTCTAAGAAATTTACTTAATTTATAAGCACAGACAATCTTAATATTTTCAGTAATATTTTAAATTTAAATTTCATAATTAAATTTACAATTTTAATTTCAGTTTTGAAATATAGAAATCATGTTTTTTAAAAAGAAAATAATTAAAATATATATATACCGTATGTTAAAATAGATATATTTGTTAATTAATCTAAATTATTTATTTCGCTCCTGATGCTCACATTTGCTGCGTAGAAGCTCTAGTTCAGGAGATAAGACTTTTAATTGTATATTTATAAGTTCATATATATATATATATATATATATATATATATATATATATAAACACACACATATATATATATATATATATATATATATATATATATATATATATATATATATATATATATATATATATATATATATATATATATAAACATATATATATCACAACATATATATATATATATATAATCCAATCAATACCTACATAGATACGCATATATATGTTTATGTCTGAATTATTTATTTGTATTCTGACATAATTCCTTTAACTAAAAACGATTTTACATAATTGTATGCATATATATATATATATATATATATATATATATATATATATATATATATATATTACGCCACGTATGTTATTTCAAGTTGTTCAGAGCCGGATAAAGGAAGGAAGGCAAACATATTGACAATGGTTATGCTACATTAAATTAGAAGAAGTCAAAAAAGGAAGTCAAAAATCGATTGTCCTTCCTTCTATTACATTGGAATTAATCATCAGAAACCAATCATCAAACTAGCGTCATTACACGAACAAAAATGTATAATGAAATGATTCCGTTTCCGGACCGATTCAGGAGAGGCCAACTCTTCCTGACTACATAATGACTGCCCAATCACGTGACAACATTTCTCACAAAACACACCATTACACACAGTAGCATCAGCATTAGCATTGACTAGAGCTTTGAAGAGAACATCTGCTTTTCATCTCAACATGTTTAAATTGTACTTACTGCTTACTCTATTGTTTCACATCGTATTGATTCGCTATGAATAAACTGTTTCCTTATAAAATCATTGTTCATTGTTCATCTCGAAGTCAGCATCTTTCATTTTGGGTGGGGATTGATCGATTTATTTTGACGAGCCCTGAGGGTTTCCTCTGTTCAATCGACGTGTACAACTCATTTGTCTACTGAAAATACCTTTGGTACAATGAAAGGAAGCAATTAATCGTAGAGATATTTGAAAGTATCCGTAAATTAGACGCAACGATTTTTTTTCGAATGAATTAAATTCGCAAGAATCCATAAGAATGGATTCCCGTATATTTAGAATATGGCGAGTACAACGGATAACACAAATGCCACAACTGCATAGTTTAAAAATGATAAAAAAGAAATATGTGTCGTTTGTATAGAATCAAAATAACTTGGATTTTTCATTTATATTAAATAAATCTCTGTGTGCAATTGAATGAACAAAGATGAAAAAAGAACTTCTGTACGCGTTTCGTCCTCATATATAGAGTAAATGTCTGATACCAAATCAAGAGTGGACAGACAGCTCAACCTACGATACTCTGCAGTCGGAATACTGAAGGTAACATCAATCAGCTAAGTGACAAACTTTTACTCACATTAATCCTATATATATATATATATATATATATATATATATATATATATATATAGAGAGAGAGAGAGAGAGATAGATAGATAGATAGATAGATAGATAGATAGAAGTGTGAATATAAAAATAACGAGGTATTAGCAACTATATATGTGTGTGATAACATGCATATACAGGTGAAACAAATAATTTTTTTTCTTTAATTTAAGGTGTAAGCAAAACAGTATTCAATGTAATTAAACAAAGATATAAAATATATATTAATAAATAAATATATATCTACGTTTGTCGTTTCATTATGCCTGGTGAATTGGGTAACCCTGAAACTGAGTTGCACTACAAACATAGGTATATGTGTATTTATTAATATATCGAATGTTTATTGTACGACCCTGCGACGAATAAGAACACTAGCACAATGTCTTCCTATTTTTAATGAGTACTTTATTAATCTTTCAGACTACCAATTCACTATACATCAAACAAAATTATTCAACCTTGGACTAAACTGCCATCTTTACTCCATTTTTAATAATATTATTGAAACACACACACACACAAAGTCGATAAAAACGGCTTCGAATCTTCAGACCTGTAAACCATATGCAAATGGAAAAATCTACTCCAGGTTTAAAAATTAAGAACAGTGATTTCATATTTGGAGAGTATGAGGAAAGAAAGATGTAACTTTATTATCGTGTAGGTAGTAGAAAGTGAGGCGGAAATGGTGTGTATACATGAAAGATCAAAAGAGTTCGTCACACTTGTATTAAGTGACATTAGGGAACGCAGTGATCTAGTTTAACATTCGGAATGTGGACATATGTCGTTACATGAAATGTAAGTTGAGAATACATAAAATTAATGAAGGTATTTGTCCGTATCTTGAACGAAGAAAGATCCACACAGAATTTCGATTTTACACTATAAGTTTTTTTTTTCAACTCTCATTTAAACTTTACTTTCCTTAATTTTATGGGTCCTAATGTCAGTTAATACAACCGTCCAGACATTCACAGCTCGGAACCGTCAGGCTACATATACTGAGTTGACCCGTCCTTATATTCCACTGGTGAAGAGGAAATTCGACTCAAACAACTTGTACTACAGTACTGTTGCATTATGGAAGGGATTTATGAGAGGCTGTTTCGTCTGCTCACTACAAACTTAACCTCTTCAAATATAGGGTCAACCATTATCTATTCTACATATCGTTATAATCTACACCATTGCTTTCTTCTTTTGCGCCCGTAAAACAACATCATTTAGTAAGCCACTAATTCGAGTGGCTCTTGAGCATTGTACTGGGTGAACAATAACAAAAGCAAATGCATCGAAAGGCCTTTAAAAAAGTTGTTAGGTGTTGACACTTAAATTTCCAGACATTTCCATAACAAAGAAGAAAAATTAGAATACAGATAAACTATAAATTTGGGAGTGAGTACAATTCGATCATGCTTACGGCCATATCACGTTGAAATACCGGTCCTTGTACGGTCACTAAAGTTAAGCAACATCGAGCTTTGTCAATATATGGGTGAACGATTGTGAATATCAGATGCTGTAACATTGGATGTACAGACGTGTAATGGATAACAGCTCGGATTTGGAAATCGGAAAGCCGATTTACTATTCCATTTGGAATCGTTATAATCACATACGCAAATACCCTCGTGAAAAATATGAATTCAGCTCTTCTCCCTCAGCTATGCATTAATTAGTAGTGTATATATATATATATATATATATATATATATATATATATATATCAGTAAATAATTATTACCTCTGAAAAAATTCTTACAATCTAAAAATATTTTCTGGCTTTAAATAACTTGCAAAAAGTTGATAAGCCGTAGAATAACCAATAAAAAAATCAATTTGATCATAGAAGTCTGCTGAAGGTCTATATCATATCAGTCCTCCTCCTATCATCCCAAGCCTCCGTGGTTTTAGTGAATGGCAGATAATTTCCTCACAAATGAAGAGAAAACTTGAGACAATAAAGATGTGGTTCTACAGAAGAATGCTGAGAATACCATGGAAGGGTTATGTCCGTAACGAGTGATTCTTATGGAAAATGAAAACAAAAAAAGACGCTTTTTCTTAGAATCCGAAAGACGCATTTCTGGGACATAGACAGAAGTAAGCAATCATCAAAAAGTCTGACATATTCAAAACAAGATACCAGTGATCGAACTAATGAGCTTTTGTAAA
>CAHIKZ030001768.1:2362500-2367500 GCA_903632075.3 Acanthosepion pharaonis | reverse complement strand
AAAATAATTAGGAAAGAGGGCTAAGAAAATTAAACCTCCACATGGTGTACTGAAGACAATAGAAACATGAAAACTTTGCATAATATATCTAAATAGGTTAAGTAAATGGATAGCAGAAATGACTCTAGGAGAAATAAAAAAGATAAAATTTATTATGAGGTACAAAGGACTCGAAGTTGTGGAGAGCCGTTATCGTCAAAGTTTGGAATGAACACGGTACAAAGAAGAAGTGTTTTTTCAATGAAGGATTTACTTTGGGGGAATCTCTACGTAATAGGTAAGCCGTTTCGCTTTTGTATCTTCAAGATTATCTTGTTTTCTTTCTTTTATAGTACCGATTTTATAGTACATTACTAACCAAATTTTTACGGTCAATTAAAATTAAGCAGAAATACAGCTTTTGCGTTTTTAGACTCAACCACTTATTTGAGTAGAGCTTAGAAAAATGAAAATAGGTAAAAAGAAAAAGTTAGAATTTAACAGGGAAAATTTCAGTACTGTGAATTAGGATAAATACTAGCCGCTCAAAAGTTTAAGACCATATTGAAACGAAGCTACCATCGGTAAGAAATTAGCGAAATTTATTCATTTGTTTTCAAGTATTAGAGTAATCAACATCTCCCACTCGTATCTCTTGCTTTACACTAGATAAAACATGGCAAAGCCTAAAATGTTGACAGAGTTTGGGCGTGGCAAAATCGCAAATACGTGGTCTACGTGTCATCGCTGGTGAGATTGGATGTATTAAAACTGCTGTTTCTGAAAAGACCTTCAGTGATACTGAACGAGAAATTCAAGTAGTCACACCCTAAGAAAATTTCGTTGGCGTTGATCAGGAGGATTCGATGTGTTGTCCAGAAAGACACCAGCCGATCATCGAATGAGATGAAGGTTCTTGCGGATGTAGAATGTAGCTCAAGAACAATAATACAGCATTTCCACAGGAAAGACTGGCCTAAAACCACTTTAGAAGTGCACGCCTCTTTCCACATCACAAAAAACTCGGTTAAACATTGTATAGATATGCAAAAATGGAACATAGAAAAGTGGAAGAAGGTTTTTTAATCTGATGAGAAAAGAAAATTAACCTAGATCGTTCAGATTGCTTCCAAAGTTACTGACACGATAAGAGAGAGATTTTCTGCACGACACATTGGAGGCGGTTCCATCATGATCTGAGGTGCTATCTCCTTCCAGGGAACAATGGAAGTTCGGGTTATATAGAGACGTCAGACTGCTGCTGGTTACATTGTCATTTTGGAGAGAGCAGCCTTATTGACCAAAGACCCTCACTTGGGTGGAAATGGCTGGATATTTCAGTTGGATATCGCTGCAATCCATAATGCCCACAGGACAATGGAATTTTTCATGACGAATAACGAGATTCTTTTGGACCATCTAGCGTGTAGTCCAGCCTGAACCCCATTGAAAATGTTTTGGGCGGATGGGAAAGGAAGTCTATAGAAATAGACGTCAGTTCCAAAAAGTGAATGATCTTCGTAAAACCATCTTCACCACTTGGAATAACGTTCCACTCAGCCTTATACAAACGCGTATATCGACCATGCCAAAGTGAATTATTCATAATGGCGGACGTGTAACTTACTACTGATAAGTCTTTTGGGGTATTTCCTCCTCTGTTTAGGATCTCTTAGGTATGATCTTAAACATTTCACCAGTAGCCTACTTACCCAGTATTAAACTTTTCCCTGTTACATGCTAAATAAGTTTTGAATTTTCCTTTTCCTTTCCTTTATATTCAATTTTTGAAGCTCTAATCAAATAAGCGGCTGGGTCTAACAACGGAAAATCTATATTTCTTCATAGTTTTTATTTCCCTTAAGATTTTGCCCAGCAGTGTATATCTCTGCATAGTCGGATTATTTGAACTTAGTATCGGTAGTGAATCATTCTACTACCTGAGCGTTACCCAACTTCTGTTCTATGTATATTTATTTTTTCATAATTCCAGAGAGTTTGGTGTGCACCAGTTTCCATTCATACAGGACTGATTTTGAATTTGCCCAAGATGACTAATACAAAAATAAAACTTTATTCAAATACAAATAAATACAACATTCAAAGTTAAGCAAGCAGAGGCATATAAATAAGGAAGCTTTTATTGAACCCACTTTTCACAATTTCGGTGAGTTTTTTCATTCTCCCTGTTTATCCAAAATGGTATAAAGCAAAGAAATGTTATTTTTTAAGATGGGAGGGGACTTTTAATTTTAGGTGTTCTTAGATACGATCACCAGATGAGTGATTTTTTTAATCAATGCTTACAGTCACAAGGTCACGGTGTGTATTTTTAGAGCCTTTAATAAAATAATATTTTTTAAGATGAGGAACTTTTATTGGTAGCGACCACAGATGAGACAAATATTTCGATTAAATCATAATAATTAATCTTAGACAAACCAAATGAAAATTATGAATTCATTTTAACAACAATGCGGTGTTAATAATGTGAAATAAAATAATCACTGCATACAGCTAAAATAAAAAAAATACAAAAAGAAAGGATAAAATGTTTGCTTTGGTAACACGAAGTGTTATTGGAAAGGATATACTGTGATTGTATTATTAATTGGAAATGTAATCGTACCTAACTCTCATTTGATCCTGCTTAATAATTAACTCTACCAATAGCAACTGTGCTATCTTTGCCTTTTTCAGTTATTCCATGACTTTTTGCAATGTAGTGTTTTGACGTCTCAGCGATCTTTACGATGGTAGGGCAATTCAAGCAACATATCAACAACAGAATTTGCAGCAAACACGGTCAGTCTGCTACAATGACCCATTGAAATGCGTCAACAGGCTTTTTAGAGAGTATTCTTTTTGTAGAAATACGCGTTTCACGGTCGATCGAAAATGAGTTTTCTGGGTGACTACTCACTGACAGAAGGTCAAAAAATATGGGACAGCTTTGTATATTCTTAAAGGGGATTATTTTGAAGCGGGTGTTGTCCAAATCTAAATGACATATATGATGTATAATATATTAAGTAACTGAGGACTATTTAAATCATGGTTCGAGAAATTTCACGTTACACCTTGTATATCATATGCAAATAAGAGCGTCTTCTATAAATGCAAGAGTTGTTTCTTTGTTTTGTTTTTAATTTATAACTCTTATATTGAAAGGTATATTTGTGTAAGGTAAATCGCTTTTGCCATTCAATAATTAATAACTTATTAATACAATCATTCCTATCAAACCGTGAAATGAAGGTCGTCCTAAATGGCTTCCCCTCCAGCTCATTTATCAGGAAAACCGGTGTTCCCCAAGGCTCAATCTTTGGCCCTACTCTGTTCCTGATCTTCATTAATGACCTTCCCGATGTCATCAGTTACCAAGTAGGCATCTACGCGGACAACCCTACTATTTACTCCTGCTTCAATAGTAAATCTGGTATCGTTGACAAAACAAATCTAGCCGCGGATCTCAAAAAGGACCATCAATCTATGGCTGACTTGGACCGGAAATGGCTTGTAAACTTCCATTCCGCCAAAACGAAACTGCTCTCATTAAGAATGGCTGATGCCCAACTCCACGAAAGCGCCTCGTCGCGCCTGCTTGGTATCACGTTATCCGCTGATATGAGGTAGAACAAATACATAGCCTCAATAGCTTGATCTACCTCAAGGAAAGTTGGTTCTCTGTGTCGTGACAGAAAGTTTTTTCAGGTCTGAGTCCATCCTTCAAATGTATAAATCAACCATCCGTCCTTACATGGAATATTGCTGTCATATATGGTCTGTTGTCCCCGCTGTAAATCTCAAGGTCCTTGACATAATCCAGAAACAGATATACAATGTAATAGGTCCTGATCTGGCACCTAGTCTGCAGCCGCCTTCTCACAGACGTGCCGTGATTTCCCTCTGTCTTTTCTATAAGTATTTTCACGGTAACTGTTCTGGCGAGTTACTTTCGCTAGTTCTCAGACTGCATGTAGCTGTATCTTCTACTCAAACAGCTTCTTCTCTCGCATTTCCCGTCTGTGGAATTCTCTTCATCTTACTTACTTCCCTGATAACTATAATCTTCAAATATTCAAGTGTAATGTCAATCGACATCTTCTGATACCTTGATCTTGTTCCCCGTCCTTCTCTTTATCCTCTCCCCAAACATGCCTCTTTACTCTTGTTCTCAATCCTCTGTAACCCTTTGCGTGCTAGTGGCACTCCCGCCCTGCTTGGGGTGAAATGCTTAAAAACAAATAAGTCCAAGCAACAAACAACGACAATGAAATAACCATGGAAATCGTATTCTTGTATATTTATTAAATGTTTCTTCAGATATAAATGACAAGAGGCAAAACTGCGTAATCAGAGAGAAAAACAATAAAATCTTGAAGAATATATTATGAAACATTAAAGCAGCATAAATTGCGAAAAATATTTTTTAAACATTGCTGAAATTAAACAATTAAATAAAATTTACAGAAAAAAAAAAAACATTACAAAAATGAAATCAAAATAAAAATGAGTTGTAAAAAAATTTCCACTCGATCGCGTGTAAAACGATATTGGTGCGTGATTTGGTGAGATATGTTTCTCTATTTTGCTAATTAGCCATTTCTATGCGGGATTCTCGCGCTTTCTAGTGGCGCCTTTTCCTGTCACGCGAGATATCGTCCATATTGACAGGGTGAGTCGAGCGCCGGTGCAAGTCGTAAAAACGTCGCGTGAGTCAGCTGTTTATGTTTCGATTGGCACGTGTCGCTTGATTATTTCTTGTTACCACATGCTACCTTTTTTTCGGGCAGTGGTTTCAATTTTCTGAACTGTCAATGGTATTTGAAGAAGCATGGCATTTTCTTGTTGCAGTTCATTCTTCAGATTCCAGTGTCTGTTCGCCTGACGGCTGTTGCTGTTTTTCAACGCAAAATTAACCTGTAGCCAGTTTAATTTGAAAGGGAAATAAAATTGAAACTAAAATCAATAACATTCTTATAGCTTTCGATAACGTGTAGAAAATCTTAAATATACAC
>CAHIKZ030001768.1:2357500-2360000 GCA_903632075.3 Acanthosepion pharaonis | reverse complement strand
AATGCCGGCTTTCACCTTAATTTCTACGTTACACACACATATATATATATATATATATATATATATATATATATATATATATATATATATATATATATATATATTTGAACAATAAAAAATTAAAAAAATTAAAAAATTAAAATCTTTAGACACACTGGGTTGTAGATTAATATTCTTTCGTTTTTTTATTATTATTCCATTTAGATTCCTCGACTAGTTTCGACCAAAATGGCCATTATCGGGAGGAGAAATATTTCTGCTTGCTGGTAGCAGTGAACTACAGAAATGAATATCTTGCTGGAGAAAATGAACTTTTGTCTGTAGTTTTCATTTGTTTTTTTTATTTTTTTTATCTTTTTAACATGAATCTTTTAACATTCCTTGTGTTTGTCAAACAGTCTCTTTTAAGTTGTTATTTGAGATAAGAGCTGGACAGATACATGTTGCTCTGAATTCTCTGGTCAGTTTGACAGTTTTATTGGACCTGGTGAGTGGATGTGTCTCTGTTTAGTGTTTGTGTGTGTATTGTTTGGTTCTAAGGGAGTGAGTGAGTATGATATGTGTAAGCGTGTATATTGCTGTGGGTGTGTGTTATCATTTGGCTGATTAGGGAGTGAGTGAGTATGATGTGTGTCATTGTGTATATATTCGTGTGGGTGTGTGTATAAGTGTGAGGCCTCAACACCTCCTTTATATATATATATATATATATATATATATATATATATATATATATATATATATATATATGTACCGTGTTACCCGGATATAAGAGACCCGGATATAAAAGAAACCCGGATATAAGAGAGATTTTCTCTGGTCCCAAATTAGAGCCTATGTTAATGTATATAAATAGACCAAACCGGATATAAGAGAAACCCGGATACAAGAGACTTCTTCTCCGGTCCCGACAACTCTCTTATATACGGGTTACACTTATATATATATATATATATATATATATATATATATATATATATATATATATATATATTTATCTGGAATGGAGCGTGTGTAAATATAAAAGTGAACACTGTGTTTAACACCGAGTGGCGAAAGTTTGTTCATGCTTGAACGCAATTTTCAGGCCTGAAGTTTGCGTTTAAGCATGAATCCGAATATCTATTGAACTCGATGTACGTTTCTTATGTTAGCCTGTTCATATTTATCTATGTTCACTCTGTTCATATTTACCTTATTTATCTATCAATTATCCTCATCTCTGCTCATATGTACCTATATATCTACCTATATATGAGCGTTCCTAAAATGTGTAGGATTTTCGGTGCGTTGATGTAATTGTTTTAGATTTCTGTCGACTTGTCATTCGTCTCGCATATCTATCTTCCTTTGACGCGCTAACACACTATTGATTACAAACACACATCCGTGCTTGCTTTTGCGTGCTTGTGTACATTTTGAAGTTGTAACGTGTAGGTGATGACTATGTGTTTAGCCATTCATTATTGCACACAATTTTGGGGGAAGTTTCGTTCGTTCATAATTCTAAGGACGCTTCTGTTGCTCTCTTGTTTTCATTTTAAATCTTCAATCGTACACAAATGTTTGGCTTGTACTTTTGCTTTTTCTATCATGAACGCTTGCACTTGCGTTCTTCATCATCATTATTATCAACAACAACAACAACATCATCATTATCATCATCATCATCATCATCAACAACACTTTCTTCTTCTTCAACTTGACTTTTCTCCTATTTTGCATTTTTCCTAACTCTTGTGTCCTTTCTCATTTTTCCTCTCTCTTGTTCTATTTATTCATTATCTCGCTTTCTTTCTTTCTTTCTTTCTTTTCTTTTTTCTTTTTTCTTTCCTTCTTTTTGCGTATTCTTCTTCTTCTTCCTCTTCAAATATTTCGTCTCCAAATTATCTTTTCTTTCTTTATTCATATTCCATCTTCTGTGTGTGTCTCTCTCTCCCTCTTTCTCATTTCCTTTACTTACACTTTCTCCATCTCCAGAATCATCTTCCTTGTAACACATTATAATCTTCTTTTTTTTTTTTCATTCACTACTACTTGTCTTCAAATATCTTTCTCTATCCATTGCCATTCGGTGATAACAGCAGCAGCGGCGGCAGCAGTAGCAGCAATTTCCTGTGTTTTTAACGGTATTTTTTGTTCAAGTTTTATTCTTCTTTTCGCCTACCTCTATTGATTATAAGAAATGAAGGATACGCTGGCAGTCAGCAAAACTGCCAAACACGCCAGGAACGCTCTGATGCTGTCAGTACAATAAAACGTTTGGTGTTGATTGAAGCGCGAAAAGTTTTTGAAGTCCCCCCCCACTCGAACAGACAGCAAAAAACAGACGATGCAACAGCTGATTTGATCACCTTAAAAGACAAAACATCATAATGCATATAGAGAACAGTACTCTGTCTGTCTGTCTGTCTCGAACACACAAACACATACATGTGAGTTCTAATATACATACATACATATATATATATATATATATATATATATATATATATATATA
>CAHIKZ030001768.1:2250000-2355000 GCA_903632075.3 Acanthosepion pharaonis | reverse complement strand
TTCTCAAAAGACAAAAACATGCAAAGCACTTTGTTGTATTTTAATTAGAATTTTAAAACGTTGAAGAGAATAAATAGTTCTTAGAATTACACTCAACTTGTTATATTGTTCCTAGACCTACAGACAGACACATGTTTCCTTGTTACAATAGCTGAAAGAAATCAAAGAGTTAAAGTCGGCATTTATTGAATATAGAGCCTAAAGTGTACAAAACGTATTATTCTGAATTGGAAAGATTTTCAAGGTCGAAAAAACAAAATCGAAATTTGTTCATTAATCCCCTCATTACAGATCGATATACCAGTGCTCATTAAAGGAGTCCAAATGTCAACCCACTCATTAGGACGTGGGCTATCATAGCTCACCACAATATCCTATCCTTTGTAAGGCCTGCTTCCTTTCCTTCCTTTCCAGTCCCTGTTCAACCATTCATTCACATAGGATCGTCGGGTAGGTAGTCAGATGACCCTTTTGTGTTGGGTATGTCCTGTGAACATCAAATTCTCCAAGCCTTCCTTAAAATAGCATTTTCTTACTTGGTTTATGACACTGACTAATTCGTTCAAAACAATGCACAATGATAGAAATCAAGATAAAATTGTTTTTTCTACAGGATTTTCTCACTTGTCTGTGTCCTATACTCTTTCTCTCTCTCTTTCCACACACACACACACACGTGTGTGTGTGTGTGTGTTTGTGCGCTTGCGCGAGTGTGTGTGTGTGTGTGTTTGTGTGCGCGTGCGCGTGTGTGTGTGTATGTGTATGGGTGTGAAGCCAACGCTGTGGTCTCCCCTGGTGTGTATAGTACCACAACCTCACCAAGCAATGTGTGGCTGTCATGTTTTTCGTAGCAAGTAGTTTATATATATATATATATATATATATATATATATATATATATATAGGACAAGAGTTCCTAGTACAGCGCATAACTGAATTTTTAATTCATAATTTTCCTTATCGTAGACTGGTTTTCAACCAAAGCTATAGAACTCAGTCTACCTTGCTACTCATGAGAATAGATAGATTCATTCTGTTCCGACGTTATTCGTGCGGAATGAAAAGCAAGCACCGATTAGACATTACATGACAATCCTCTTAGTAAATATTGAAGGTGAATTAGCAAAACTGGAAGACTAACGTAAAACATTTTATTGCATCGTCACGACACCCAAAAACACGCGATGATCACCGATTGGCAGCTGATTCCTTATCCGATCTTGTTCTAACAGCTTAGTGAGGAAAAACTGGCTAATTACATTTCAATGCCTCGAAAACTAGACAAGTTATAAGACATCACCACCGATCAGACACCAAACTACTGCCAGTCACAATGAACGGATATATCCTTCAAGGAGGCTTCGTGCCTTTTGAGAATACTGGGCCTCAAATCCACACACGACCTCAAGTGGAACTCTTATATACAATCCATCAATAAAGATGTAGGAAAAGTGGTCGGTTCTCTGTACCGCTCTGGTAAGTACCTGTCTCCACGTGTTATTCTCTACATTTACAAGAGCCAGATCAGGCTTAAAATTGAGTACTGTTGTCATATTTAGGCGGGAGCGACCCAGTCATCAATTTTCAGCTTCGATAGAGTCCAAAAGCCTCTCCAGGTCCTTATAGGTAACAAATTGTTTTCCACCCTCCAACGTCTCTTTCGTGGGCGGGACGGGGCAAGACTCTAACTGCTTTATCGCTACTTCCATAGAAATTACTCAGACGATCTGCATTTCTTGATTTCGGCAGTTGGAACCTTCACTGCCAGGATCCACCATATCACCCACATTATATCAAACCACCGACATTCCCTCCGTATTTCACTGGTGAGAAGTAAACTTCTTCCCGTGAATCACTGTTCTGTTGAACTGACTCTCAAGATGTTTCCTCGATCACTAAAATCTTAACCTGTTCAAGTCTAGGGTTAACCGTTATCTTCCCTTCCTACCAACATAAACAACCCCATATTCTAACCCTCTACCCCGATCGGCACCTGGGCCTGGTACAAGGCGAACATCATTGCAAAACAAAAAAAATTGTTTCATATAACTGGAGAAATTCATATGAAATATCACATTTTTCAAGTTGGATGATTTAAGCACATCTTTGATAGTTAATTTTACAATAAAGAAAAACGTTATTGGAATTTTAAAATAGTTATGTTTGAAAAGTTATCGAAATTTCATTAAAAACAAAAACAAAAGTAATTGTTAAACTTGTATATCATATCTACGTGTAAGGCAGTGAATGCTGGACAATATTTTTGTGGAGGAAAGAGAGGTCTGAAACGCAAACGATCTGGATTTACTCACAGACGCTAAAAATACAATGGACGTGTGAACAAACTAGTTACTTATAAAGAAAACTGCAACTAGGACAATTATTCTCAGTCTTAGATTGAAGTTATTCCTAAACATTCACCAAATTAAAAAAAAAAAAGATCACCCTCTCGACACCCTGTCATAATGGCTTCTCAGTACTTCTGCTCATGAATAATGATGCCGAATGCGTTAACACATAGAGGAAAGGCCAATCTGTTTATGATTAGGCAATTGACAAAAAATATATATATATATAGTACGGAACAGGATATTTACTGTAACTTATTTTAATTTTTCAAATCAAAACATCTACAAGTTAACACCGCGAATCAGTTAAGATCAGAAGCTATGAGGTCCTTGCTTGGTGTAGCGTCAGGGAATTTATCATTATTATTATTATTATTATTATCATCATCAAGAATTAAATTAGTGTAACCCGGATATAAGAGACCCTAATATAAGAGAAACCCGGATATAAGAGAGATTTTCTCTGGTCCCAAATTAGAGCCTGTGTTAATGTATATATAATAGACCAAACCCGGATATAAGAGAAACCCGGATATAAGAGACTTCTCCGGTTTCGACAACTCTCTTATATCCGGGTTACACTGTACTTAAAAATAAAGTAAATAAAGCAAATTATCCTAATTTATTAAGATGCTAGAATTTTAAACTCGCCCAAATAAAACTAGATGCCAATATATTAGCGTATTTCCAATGACGGCTTACGACCACATCACGTTGAAACACCAATCCCCGTACAATCACCGAAGTTAAGCAACGTCGAGCCTGGTCAGTGTCTAGATGGGAAGCAGCTTTTGTATACCAGGTGCTGTAAGCTTGGGTGTGCGGTTGGTGCAATGGATAATGCCTAGGAATTGTTAATTAGAGAGCCGAGTTCGAATTCCAGTTGTGTCTGTTATATTCGCTTACACGGAAATATCTTTGTGAAAGGTATAAATCCACTTATCTCCCCAGATACGGGTTAATTAGTAAGACTTGCCTCCCTAAACTATTATTATCTCAAAAACTTTCTTGCAATCTGAAAATATTATCTTGCTTTGAATAACCTGCAAAGGATTGATAAGCCGCAACCCCCCCCAAAAAAAAACAAAAACAAAAAAATCGTACCAATGATGATGCTGATTATTTTCTATTTTAAACCTAACAAGTCATTACATTATAAGTGTAGCCAATATCCATTATAGGTAAATTTTCGGAATAGATTAATGAAAAAAAAATATCTGCAAATCATTATTTTTCATTTTTCATTTAGAAAATGTTATTGTTCTATTGGTAATCCTTTTATGTTACATTAATTAACCTTTATTTTATTTATTTCTATTGATTAAATTTGTCTTTCAAAACAAAAAGATAGACCAGAAAGCATAGTAAAATAAATCAACATTTACAAAAATTACAACATCCTTCTACAATTTTGAAATAATTTATTCGTCTCCCAAATGTTCTAGTCTGGTCGAATTATTCTTTTCTTTCTGTTTAATTTTAAATTCATACAAATAAAGTAACTCTTTCTGTCGAAAAACAAGTTGAAAATGGAATATGATTTTAGCAAAGAAACTAGAATTGTGATAATTTTCATAAAATGTGTGCTTTTTAAAACTATTTTTCACTTTTTTCTAATATAAATTTCACTAAAAAGGTTTTATCCAACGGCAAAAATGTAAAGCTGAATTTAATCAATCTAATGACCTCAATTCATATTAACAATAAACCGCCCTACACCCATCTTCACGCATGCGCACATACATACGCACACAGCGAAAGAGGAAGAAATATTCCCTAACATCGCCATTTTTCTCTCATTCGAAAGCGAATATTTATTTCGTAATAAAAGCAGAGGGTGTGAGCTGGAATGCTATTTTAAATTTTAAGATCGAAATGGAACTTTATTTCCCATGCTAATATTTCTAACAATAACCTAAATACTTCATTTTTTCGATCTTTAAAACCTTTTTGAAATGAATTTCTCTGTTTTTTTAATAATAGAATTTCCTTTTAAATTAAAGTATCAAATATGGCGTAATGGTTGAAATAGACGCTACTTATTCATGCAATGTGTCCTTCCTGCTTTTGTTTGTGCTTGTGTTTTGTTCTTGACTTCTTAACCAACAAATAAAGAATACATTCAAAAACGGGTAAAAATATAATTTTTCAGGAACAGAGATTCTGAAGAATTGAATGAAAGGTTATTTCGCCAATTTATAGATATAGAAAATCTAAAACAGAAAATCAAGAATAAATATTTCAGTAGCTGACTGAGAAGGCGTAATGCTAAACCTATGAAATTTTGCATGCATTAATTTCAATATTTCTTATTAATAATTCAATTGTTTCTGCACATATGAACTGACAACTGACTATTAAAAGAAAAATTTAAATGTAACTAGGAGCGACTTCTCCTGAAAATGGAGGAAATTTGGCATCGCGTTGTTATGTACATCCAAGGATATCCATGCTGACATGGCTGCTAATTTAGGGTGAAAAAGTAGGCAGCTAAATTTAAGGAAGTAATAAAGAGTCTTGAAGATGATTTAGAGTCTGGACATCCTGCAACTGCCATCATTGACGAAAACGTTGATCATGTTAACTAAATAGCGAGGAATATTAACATATCCTGTGAGAAAGTTGTGAATATTCTTCACAATTAACTTGGCACAACGAAGATTTTCTGTTTGATGCGTTCCACGTCTTGACATCTGATCGAAAGCGCACAGTCGGATCACATCAATGTAAAATCAGACATTGTTTGAGACAGATACAGCTGGTTTCGATGAATGTTTCCTAGCACAAGATGAGTGCTGGGTTCCCCACTTTGAGCCACAGACAAAGAGACAATCCATGCATTGGAAACTCTCCTCCTCACCTGCTCCAAAGAATGCTAAGGACATTTCATCTGCAGATAAGGTGATGACCTCAGTTGTTTCAAATGCAAAAGGCATTGTGTTTATTGACTATCTTCAAAAGAACTCCATCATCAATGGAGGATAATATGGAAATATACTGAACCAGTTACGAAAGGTTATCAAGACCAAAAGCCCGAGAAAACTGACGAAAGTTGACTTGTTTCTTCAGGACAATGCTCCGGTACATAAGTCATTGGTTTCAACAGCTGCTGATTTGACAAACATGTGTCCCCCAACTGGAAATAACTTGACTGAGAATGAGGATGTTGCTGAATTTTTTTAACAATAGGATGAACAGTCTTCTTTTAATGGTCAGTTGTCAGTTTACCTCGAAATAATCAATGAAGTTATCAATAAAAAGAGTTTAAATTAATGCCTGCAAGATGTCACTTGTCTATATTTATAAAATATGTATGAATTTATGTAATTTGTCAAGTGACCCCGGCATCTTGAAGCAGAGGGTGAACTATTTTCTCACCAGGTATTAAGGCAATTGGGAAGGCCCTGAATTTCATCACACGTTAAAAAATATTATATATAAAAGAAAAGGAAACAACAGGATTGTCTGATGGCTCAAATCTCATTAAATAACAGCGAAAGTAACAATACAAACACGGGGGAAAAGTTTATATATAATTTTATGTAACAGCAAATAAGTTAATGACAAAAACAACAACAGGACAAAAGAATGACTATGAAAATATATGCAGAAATCAAGGATCGATAGAGTTTGAAGCCATAAAAAGGAATGGGAGCGAATCTACGAAGTTCCTCTCTTACTTTTGTGGAATGGTGTATGCAAATTTGGTGGGGTTATGGAATGTTTATCAATGAGGGCGAGGATGAAGCAAATGGTGCCTATCTTGATTCTTCATATTATTTATTATTGGAATCTCTCCTTTATATATATATATATATATATATATATATATATATATATATATATATATATATATATATATCTTATGTTTCTTTTCAGATTTGTTTTATTGTTTTTTTTAATTAATTTTGAGATCAGTTTCTCTCTCTCACTCCTTGATTTTTCTTTATTCGTAGTTCAACTGCGTGCTCCTCGACGTATTTTTTGCATAAACCAAGAAAGACGTGGTTCAAATCTCCGTTAGGTCAGTTCTTTACAGCTGTTTTCGCCAAGACTTGTTGACATGTTTTCATGACGAGAGCCTTTCGTTAATTTAGCCGGGAGTTTTAATTCTTCCTCTAATTCATCAATCGCCCAGGACATTGCATATCGTTGTCCGTTTTTCACAAATCATCAGGCGCCCACTGACTTTTCTGTTACGTGCGTTCCGCATTTTCCCACTTACCGTTTCAAAAGTCTCGTTAACTCTTCTTGTTATTTTTTCATTGTTGCCGATATCTTATCCAGTTTCCGCCTCAGCGCTGATCGGAGCTAACTGAAAAAGGGAAATGTAGCATCGTTACAACATATATATATATATATATATATATATATATATATATATATATATATATATATATATATATATAGATAATACATACACATATATATATATGTATGTATGTATTTAAGACATTTTTATGTTTATACATTCTTTTTATAGATACAAATATTTAAGTAAAGCCTCTGTTTATAATAAACAGTATTAAACAACATTTACCGGTCTGAAGGTCCGAAAAATTTTCATAGAAAATATTCGTCCTCCGATTGAACCTGTATCCTATACGGAACCGTCATATAGCCTGACGTGCCTTTAACCGATTTGGCCACAGTGGGGGTGGGGGGTTCGGTTAGCAAGGTCGATTTTACTGTCTTTAAATTACAATCTACCATGATTCTCTCACGTACATTCATATCTGCTAATGGCGTATCCAAATGTAAACAAATGACGTCACACATTATGAAATGGACAAAGTCGGACAATTATTTCAAGACAGTTTTATGTTTATACATTCTTTCTATAGATACAAATATTTAAGTAATGACTTCGTCTATAATAAACAGTATTAAACAACATTTACCAGTCTAAATGTCCGAGAAATTTTCATAGAAAATATTCGTTCTCCGACAGCAATCGAACCTGTATCCTATTAAATTCACGCCAGACTATATGACGGTTCCGCATAGGATACAGGTTCGATTCCTATGAAAATTTCTCGTACATTCAGGATGGTAAATGTTGTTTAATACTCTTTATTATAAACAATAATATATACATATATATATATATATATATATTACAATAAACGTGCAATCAATTTACAAATACATGAATTATTCATACAAAACTAATGCAAAGGTTAATGATTTAAATGGCGAGACATCCATCTCGCAAACGATTCAAATAGTACACAAAAACCTCCAGATCCGTTATGCATGAGTTGATCCTTGTTTATATAAAATTCTGCCGTATTAGTTGTTATTTTTACTACAAGCTTTCGTCTGTTCCTACAGACATCGTCAGGTATATAATAGATGTTGTTCTTGGTTTTTTCTCTTAGTAATAAGAGGACATCGAAAATATATGTGTATTGTATCCGAAATGCTATTAAAATGTGTTATTTGTTTTGAACGCGCCAAAGCAACGCTGAGTTTGATTTTGAATTTTTTAAAATGTCTGCGTCTATACCAAATATGGTAATGAACAAATGTTTTTACTGGTAAATTTTTACTGTCAAAGTGGCATGAACTATATTGTTCAATAATTACAGTAATGTCGCACTTATTAACCAAAAGTCGCACATGGATCAGATATTTAAATTACAATAAACGTGCAATCAATTTACAAATACATGAATTATTCATACAAAACTAATGCAAAAAGGTTAATGATTTAAATGGCGAGACATCCATCTCGCAAACGATTCAAATAGTACACAAAAACTCGAGATCCGTTATGCATGAGTTGATCCTTGTTTATATAAATTTCTGCCGTATTAGTTGTTATTTTTATGTTTTTGTGTACTATTTGAATCGTTTGCGAGATGGATGTCTCGCCATTTAAATCATTAACCTTTGCATTAGTTTTGTATGAATAATTCATATATATATATATATATATATATATATATATATATATATATATATATATATATATATATATATATATATACAAATTCATAGGTACAGAGATATACGAGGAAGTATCCGAATGTCTTACTTCTAATTTATTTCCATGAAAGCGGAAAAAAGATACAGGAAATAATAACCATGGTTGACTGCGCCATTTTTCAATTACAAAATACTTATTTTTACACAAAATCAAGCTAAAAAGCGATGACGTCGTTTATTGTCAGGAAAATTTTGCCCTTATACTTCATTTCTTCAGTCTCTGCAAATATTCAGCGAGTTTGAATGCATGTGGGTGGATGCAAGTTTTTTCTAATTTTTCTGTTTCATACATACTTATATAAGGCATCTGAAAAGAGAAAAAAAAACTCATAGATCATTGACAGATGGGCACCTCGGCGTGGTCTAATGGTTAGCAAGCTTGTCTCGCTAGATCAGTTACAACTGAAAAGTGAGTACGATCCTCACTAAGTATCCCATACCTTCGGCCTTGTGCTACATCTAAGCTACGCTTAGAAAATAACTATAGATCATTGACAGATGGGGACCTCGGCGTGGTGTAATGGTCACTATAGATCATTGACAGAAATGTTAATTATTTAATACCATGCTGCTAACATCCGTTTTGGGGGTCGTAAACCAACATAACATATACAATACATATAAGCAACTCGTTAAAAGCAACTTTACTCAGAATTGACTATCTTTAAAGAAACTCTTCTACTGGAATCAGTATGCTTTAAACAAGCCAAAAAAAAAAAAAAAAAAAAGGAAAAACGTAAAATTAAACGAAAGTTTCTTTTAAATAGCTTTCAACCCGTAACTCAAGAATGGTTCTCTACTTTGCGAGCTTACTTACATTAAATATCTTTCTCTTCGATTTAGTAGAACAAAGCAGAAAAAAAAGTTAAGCGATATTTTAACCAATTTGGGTATTAATTGTTGCGGCAAAAATTGAACAAACACGAGAATAGGTCAAAATTCTAAATTAATTATTAAAAGAAATATCTTGTAATTAAAGAACGGGCATTACTTCTGGGGTGAATATTTAAATCAAAATTAGGTTTATAGATATCAAGAAAAAATATAATCATTATGATGTCTTCCCTCATCACACACAAAACAATTATATTATATTATATATATATATATATATATATATATATATATATATATATATATATATATATATATATATATATATATATATATGATAGCACACATGAAGTGTTGGTAGTAATAATTAAACAATGCTCTATGTAAAATAAGAGAATTATTTTTTATTACGAATAATTATATAACTGTCCTTTAAAAGTTTAATGAATATAGCAATAGCCCGTCAAGAAATTTGTACGTGACTATTCGTTATATATATATATATATATATATATATATATATATATATATATATATATATATATATATATATATATGAAAAAGAAGTTAAAAATGCAATTGTAGTCTTTAAGAATATTTATTTAGACTAACTTTCTATGGTTTTCAAAGAATCTAATAGAGAGTGAGTTATGTGTGGCTATGCCATGTTTAGTTTGGCATCCCACAGGGGTGTTAAGTAGTTCATGACAACAAGGTTTTAAGTAGTTCAAGGTAACAAAGTGTTATGTGATTCATCATGTCCTAAGTGTCACGCATTCAGTTTTATTGCCCCTCCCCCCTCACACACGCTAGAGTAAACGTTATTCTGTACCTCACTACTTATTGAACCATAGCATAGGCTCTTATGTACAATTATTGTTTTTTTGCCGCCACCATCATTATTATTATTACTACTATCATTTTTTCTTGATGTCACATTATTTCTTTCACATTCCAATAAATTAGAAAACACTAAAACTGTTTCTACAAATGTACATACACATACGCACACAATTATACACACACCTAAATTTAATTCTTGTAAATTGAACCTTTTGAGACTGCTGCTAAAGTCAAATAAAACTGAATTCCTGACACATAACACTTTTTTCGCATGAACCACTTACCACTTTGGTGTATGAACTACGTAACACATTAGCCACGTCCACTGAACTTTGATACTCCCAACTTTTGACAACAAAAGCTTATGAGTATCAATTTTTGACGCAAAAATGGCTATACCAGATTATGTGATTATAATCATCCAATAAGATTGCATTTTAGCTCGATAGCAATCGGAACCACATTTTTCCTCCATTTAACGAAAAGAATTCTCCATTTCAGATGAGAAACTAAACATGGCATATCCACACCTCTCTTCATCTCAATTAAACCTTTGAAAATCATAGAACGATGAAACCGGTAAAGTTATTCGAAATAAATAATCTTAAAGTCTCCAGTTTTATTTTAAACTTTTTTCTATACATCTTTACTGGTGGGGGGTATATATAAAAACTTACTTTATTTGTGTGTGTATGTGTGTGATCTGAAGATTTCTTTTAAGCATAAAACAGACTGTCGACACTCAGTGTTGGTTTCAGCTTCCACTTTCATATTTACACCCGCTCCATCTATAGTATTGAGCACTTTTAACGATAGATATATATATATATATACATAATAGATTTTTTAAAAATTTCCACTCGGCACTACTCGGGTTTCAACCTTACAGTCTCATCAGGTGGTTACTGGTAAATAATTAATTCCTAGCACTATTCAAGTCCGCTTATATAACTTAACTACGCTCCACACATTAAAAATATCATAAGTGGGTGGGTGGTAGAACTCCTGTTTGACCTAACACATTTTTATATTCTTACACACACACACACACACACACACACACACACACACACACACACACACACATATATATATATATATATATATATATATATATATATATATATATATATATATATATATATATAAGATATAAAGAGAGAGATTGAGGTTGGAAGATAGGAGGGGAGAAGGTAGTTGGAGTGGGATATATTTATTTTATTCATATCCATGAAAATGGAATTAGCTATATAAATATATTAGCATATCTACATAGATAACACTGGCCTTAATATTACTCTGCTTAATATTACCTGTTCAGAATAATGACTGTTCTGCCGCTTCTTTGAGTGCCTCAAGCAGCTTAATGATGAGGTTATGTTTCAGAACTGTGGGAGTCTGATACAAATTGCCCTATTGTTCAAATTACTATTGAAAACCAGGCCCGAATGTGCAGAATATTGCCACAGGGTCTTTGAAAAAATGTCATGCGCCCTTAACACCTGATTTACTTAAGCTCTAATTGAAATAAAAACGCTCACCTAAGCAATATATGATATTCATTAAGAATACATTTTAAGCACATTTTCTTTCTTTTCTTTTTTTCGGTTTTCTTCATTAAAGTCACGGTGGGGAAAGGGAAAAAGAAATAAGTAACGTTAGCAGAGGCGAAAACGATGGAATTTTTTGCGACATCTACAGTTATAAGAAAATAGCGGATAAAAAGCACAGAATTTGGCCTCAAGTCATTTCATAGCTTTGATACAACAGGCCGGATTAAGTTGTTGTTGAATTCAGGAAAGAGGTATAAAACAAAAATAAATATTGAAAGAATTTTCTCTATTCTGTCCGATCGGAAAAATGTGTTAAAGTTCAAGACAGGAGGAGAAAAAATGTAGGAGACATGGCATGACGAATATTAATGCTATTTGAGCAGCAACTCGTTATGATTCGAGCTAAAACGACATGTTAATTTCCTGCCATATGGTTAAGTTGCTCTTTCACAGTGAATTTATTTAGCCTATGCACCGAGACAATGGTAGAAGATCTAGAAGATTTAACTAGATCTATTATTGGGTTGGTGCATAATTATCAGGCGTTTTTTTTTTTAACAATATTTATTATGAAAAAAGTAACATAACAATTCATCAATAACATTTTTAAATGATTATTCCAGAGCACCATCTTCTTTATTTTTGTAACCTAAAGATAAAGTAATATTTCTATTTAAAAAAAAGTAAACAAAACAGCAATTTTTTTAAAGTAATAACGCCTACAAAAACGCTTGATAATTATGCACCATCCCAATATCAGCGGTGATAATCATAGCAGCGTATGATACACGGATGGCATATTCTGATAACGGGAAATCAACAATAAACTACTAGTAAAGGAAACCAAGAAGAAAGTAGTAACTGATAAACATAAGAAGGTAATTACAGATTAGTGACGTCAGAATCAAACGGGTAAACAAATTTGATAATCTATTAGGTCGGTGCAAAACTAATGACGTAATGATGTAGTTTTTTGACGTTAAAAAATACGTCCAAAAACGACATTATTACGTCATTATTTTTGCACCAACCTAATAATTAGTAAAGTAAAATACGAAGGAAGGTGGGACACAGAAATCCAAAGACGAATAGAAATAGCGAAAAATGGCTCCCTGAAACTAAACAAAGTATTAAAAGTTTTAATAATATCGTTAGAAAAAAGGAAAAGAGTGTTAGACACTCATGTCATATCTACAATCTTATTAAGTTGTTGTATATATTCGTTTGTTGTTTTTCTGATGTTCTGCGAATGATCTGCAAGAATAATCTTTCGTTGGCTTTTTTTGTTTGTTTCTTAGCAACTCTGGTCGTCCTATGAATCTGTTGTCTAAAGTTTTTGATATTTTATTTCAGTTTAAACATTTTAGATGGAATGCCAAGTAGACAAGAATCGAAATCTTCTCTTTGTTTTTAATCAAGATCACAAAGCTGCCAAAACTGCCTAAGGCATTTTTCCTGTGTGTGGAAATGAAATTCTTCAAAAGGATCAAAATATCAATGTTAAGCTGTATGTTGAAGAAGTGAACAGGTTCAAAGAGGCAATTCAGCTGAAAATACCTGATCGGTAATACAGTGTGATTATTCAACATGACAATGCTCACCCATACGTCGCTAATTTGAGCAAACATGCAATGAATGAACTTGGGAAGTCCTGCCACTTCCCTCATGTTCTCATTTAGCCTCTTCAAAGTGCCACCGTTTTCGGTTGCTTTCTGACAATTGGAGGAAGAGTTTCGTTCAACAATTATGGGGGACTTAAATCGTGTCTTGATGAATCTTTCTAATCAAGACCTAATGATTTCTATCGACGAGATTTAGAAAATTAGTCGATCATTGGCAGACCGTCGTAAGCAATGAATAAGAATACATTGTTGAATGATTCATCAGAACTATTAATAAATAATAGGTATGAAAATAAATTATAGAAAACAATCTAATATATGGCAGAGAATGTTGGAAACAACAGAGATGTTGTTTCCAACAAAGGATGCTGGGAATTCCATGAGCAAAAATCGTGAGAATCAAAAACATTCTAAAGAAATGAGTAATAAGAGATAGTCATTCTTAAAATTAGAAAGAGTCAATTGAAAACACAGGGTCATATTATGAGAAAGTTCGTCTTGGAGAACGTAATATTCACAGGACGTATTGAGGGAAGAGATTTTAGGTAGAAATTGTATGCAGCTTACCAAATGGGTTTGTATGAATGGATGGAAGTGTGGGGATGTTTAAGGCTAAAACGTACCTTAGATCTACAAGAAACCGAAAGCTATAGAGAGATGTGCCAGCCCAAGTCCGGAAGAGATATGACATATAAATGATGATCAACAGAAAATGGTATTTAAGACGAGATAAAAGTCAGTATTTTGAATAATGATTTTCAACACTTTGCCTTTGGCGAAGAGAATTCTAAACAAAATACTCGATCTAAAATTGATATTGTGCACCGTTAAAGCTAAATATATCGATCACTGAGTTATATGCAAACGATAGCAAACATTCCCATTAAGAGTTAGTCAAGGGAGTGTGTATTTTAATAAGAAACTTCGAAATAATAACTGTATTTTGCTAAATTGCTAATTTTATATTTTCTTGGGATACATGATCTGTTAATAATTTCACTGAAAGTAAAGTGGGAAGAAAAGACTGACCCGCAGTGTGTAAGAAGACGAAATGCATGGTTGTTAGAATTAGGGGTTGTTCAAAATGCGAATTACAAATTGGAGATGTCAAAATAAAGCAAGTCCATAAATGTTACTATCTGGGAAATGTCTTAACAGACGAAACAAAACGTGACACGAAAATCCGTAGGCGGTGTTAAATAGCAAAAGATGCCTTCCAAAAGCTGAAGAAAGTATTAAAAAGCAGAGAAATTTTACCAGAAACAAATAACAGAGTTCTGGATTGCTATATAATATGAATCATCGTATATGACAGTTTCCTCTGCAGGACAGTTTCCTCACAGGTGAAGAGGACAATATAGAGATGTAGTTCTACATATGGATGCTGAGAATACCATGCACTAAATAAGGGAGCAACGAAGAAGATTATAAAGAAAATTAAAAGTACACTTTTATGTAGAATAAAAAAAGACAATTTAAATTTCTAGGTAACATAATAAAGAAAGAGAGCTTTGAGAATTTGAGACTTACAGGACATACTAAATGCAAGAGCTATGAGGTGAAACAGCGAATAACCTACATAAATTGCAGAACAGATACTGAATGGGATACTACGGGTAAAAACGTTACTTAGAGATACAAAATGATAGGAAGTTGTGGCGAGCTACAAGACCCCATATCCTGAAGTGAAACAACATATAAATGAAATACATTGTTGAAGAAAATGGTTATTGTTTTATCATAAGCTTTCTTTTGGGTGCGTTGGTAACTATCATTTAATATGACAATAAGTTTGTCTAACAGTTTTTTGCTGCATTACCTACACCAAAGACGTCCGAACCGCGGTCTACAGTCAGCACTGCAGCCCGCTTAAGATTTTCATGCGGCCTACTGCACCCTAAAATTTTTAGTTATGTTTTCATTTACTTCAGTAAGGTATGTCGAGAAAATCATTCTCAGATTGTGCTTGCAGGTTCAGTTCCCCATTGTACTAAAAGAAGAAGCGGGCAAAGGCCTTTGCCGAGACACACCGGATTGTGGGTGGGGCAAGAGCCAGAGCTAAATAAAAATTATTTAGTTTGCGGTTTTTTGGCTCTGGTTCATGTAGTGCTATCTCTGACTCCTGTTCGAACCTTCCACGTTAAACCGACCATAAGGGCAGCGAATAAATAAATGGATACATTTTGATGTCGTAATGACGTAATTGGTGACAGTTCTGAAATAACCAATGAAATATTTTGTGGGCGTGTTCTGTCATTTTGATTGTTTCAGATTAAAATTTTTACGGTTTGATGACTAATGACTATCTTATTTCTTAACACTTTTACAATGTCAAGGGATAGTGACTTCGAATGTATCCAGAGTGATTCGGAAAAAATACTATCAGTGTCCAGTTATGGCTTTAGGGATAAAGAATGGAAACCTTTATTCAGGTGGATGGAAAAAGACTCATTTTCACTCTTTTTAAAAGAGTGTCAGACATTTTTAGTAACACGAGGTTAGGCCTAATGCCAAATGGAAGGGGATAATTTAAATTTAGTCTTTATTTCTTTCTAATTTCAGTCCACGGTAGATTAATGCATAGCAACTCTGATTGAGGAATCGGAGAACCGAGTTCGAATTCCAGTCGAATCTATTAGATTCATTTACGTGGGGAATGCTATGAATCCTCTTCTTCTCCTCCCAGCTATGGGTAAATAATACAGTATATTTTGTAATTATATATATTTCTTATTAAAATTTGATATTCACGTTTTGAACATGTTAAAAGGTTATTTATATACAATTCTTTTGTGTCCCGATGAATATATCTAAATTTTTAATTTGGCCCATTAGGCTAAAAAGTTGGACAGTCCTAACCTAGACGATGGTAGATGTGGATTTGCGACGCGAAAGTATGGTTATTAAGCATAGTCATCTTGAACGTAGAATGAATCGGCTGAAACTTGTGTTTATAACAAAAGCAACAAAAAGAATAAAATGAATAGTTCGAACAATATTTAGAATAATTACCACTGGTCTCAGAATTACAAAAAAAAATCGTCGATTTATTAGGATTAACTCGTTTTTAAATTAAATCCTTTTTGACGCGTAGTTTTGTTACACTTCTGAAGTATAATAGAGCCATTCAGTTATTTTCTTAAAACACTGGAAACCGTCCGATTTTTACTTCTATATTGGTAAACTGCTTGGACACTACGATGTGGTGTTGTGGTTATAGAGGATGTATTGCTAAATCGATTAAAACTGAGTAGCTAGTTCGATCCTTACTGTGCGCTTCTTACTTACGACCTTGTACAACATCTAAGCTGCGTTTTGTAAGTATCTATATTAACAAAATATTTAATAAGCTTCGCTTTATATAAGAGATTTATTAGAAGTGTGTTTTTGTTTCTGGCGCCAATCAGAAATTTGAAGCTTTCAATGCTGTCTGTGATCTCGCTTTGAAGATTAATTTCTAGTTCGAAAGAAATGAGGAAATAACAGAGACACGATCAAATTCAGATAGAGACTATCTTTTCACAGTCTTCTGGTTGGAATTAAATGCAGTATCTATTCACGCTTCCTCTTAAACATATGAGAGATGCCTGTCCCAGGAATTTCCAACCCTACGGCAGCAACTCCTTCATTGTACTAAAGATAGATTTTTGGTTAAATAACGACGCCAGCGTGACAGTGGTTGTGAGGACTGGGTAACTTTTGCATTAGTCGATGGCAGCTTACATTAAAAATGTTACATTACATCACATCATACCCTCATGTTTAGGTGGGTTACTACCACTCATTTACTCAACCTTCGAGCTGCATCTGAGGGTTGTACCTATTACCTCCTCCTATTAAAATAAAGAGTAATGACTTGTCATGAGGTTTCAACCGTGTGACAGAACCTCCCTCTTTTCTCTAAAGTGAGTTGTTGGATACTGATGCCAGCAAGACAGTTGTCGCGGCGTTGGGAAATGTTTGTCCTCAGTTCACTGATACATCACATCCTAACAACCCTGTTTCACATTTGTCCGCCATGGGAAGGTGATTAAATTCCGACACGATCAAATCTTTTAATTAACAAAAAAAAAAAAAAAATTTTTCGCTAAGTATATAATTGCACGGGTTTCAAACCAGAATAATTCTCAAATTTTTATAATAGGTTTAGTGTTTGTTGACATAAAACCCCGTAAACTTCTGGATTGACACTTACACAAAGAAAATAGTAAAAGCTTATATCTCTAAATGGATAAGATAATGGATAAGGTAAACGCTACAAGCAGGGACCATTCTAGCGAAGTCGGAACTTATGGTAAATTTACATATAGTCGGAGCTTGGACACCTCGAGGTGGTGTAATGGTTAGCAAGTTTGTCTCGTTAGAACAGTTACGACTGAATAGTGAGTTCGATCCTCACTGGGTGCCTCCTATTTCGGCCCTGTGCCACATCTAAGCTCCGCTTGGAAAACCACTGCTCGGAACTTAATATAACACCGATGAAGAGAAGATTGAGATGCACCAGTCTTCTAACTGGTAAAATCCGCAACAATGCCTTTTATCTAGTCTCGAATACTGATTTCTAAAACAAGCTTCGAAATACGCAACTGTCCCAATCCGCAAATGTTCATTTTGGAATATATAAAAAAACCCTTCTCAGAGGATATAGTCTGGCATAAGATCACAATAGTATTGGTACAAAGTATGATTAGAACTCATTATTATCGTTAAAGTCTAGAGATAGATTTACAAGCTCCTACATTAAACTGCTAAAGATACTATACTGTTGAGAGCGTTATTATTATATATTCGGAGTATTTCCTGTTTTACTATCACAGAACTACTGGGAAAGATGTCTTCTTGCTCTTGGTGAAAATGAATATTTTTATTCCCTTAGTTTATAAAAAAAAATGTTCTCGCTATGGAGGCAGAGGAATCTATAGCTCGGAATAGATCCCCTCTTTCATTCAAATAATTAACTGTAGGGTTGAATCGATACTTTTATTAGGAATACACTAACAAATGTGGGATTTAAAAAATAAAAAATAATCTTGAAATAAAATGAAGTTAAGACAAATGGAAATAGGGATAAATGTCATGGCGAATAAGAATCGGATTGAAAAAAAGGGCTGCTCCTTGTCTGTCTTAAAAAATATCAGGATGAGGCAAAACGGAAATGACACAGTAGGGAAACGCGAGATGAAAGCTTTGCAAAAACAAAGAATTATATTTGTCTCTCAGTTATCAAAAGAAGGAAAAAAAGAACATGAATTTGTTTTAGTTTGCATGAAAAACGTAATGAACTCTCCTTCTATTATTTTTTCTTTCTATTTTGACCTTCGTTCGCATGTCTTTCTGAATACAATTAAGTGCTCACCTCGCCCAGATGTTAACAAATTACATCTAATAAAAACAAAGTATTTTTTTTTTACCTTAAAAGAAAAGGAATCAGAAAAGGGATTTCTTTTGTTTTATATTGACAGCATATGAAGAGCGCCTCCTCTGAAGTCATGGTTAGCAAACATGTCTTGTAGACATCATTAAGCATTTCAGTGATTTCCGTTTCCATTGAGTGCTCCTACTTATCTGGCTTTGTGCCAATCGAAGGTTAGTCGAATATATATATATATATATATATATATATATATATATATATATATATATATATATTTTGGTTGGAATGATGTGAGTTTGTGACCTTGGGTTTCACGCTTTTGCGATTGTCAGACAATCTGACGATCGTAAAAGCGTGAATCCCAGGGTCACACACTCACATCAATCCAACCAAATATGTTAGCTCTATCTCTGATATTGAGCGCTTTCTAATAAGTATCGCCTATATAATATATAAATAATAATATATATTATATATATATATATGCTTATATTTATATACAAACACTTTTTACACATACACACACACACATACATACACACACACACTACACACACACACACACACACACATATATATATATATATATAATTTTAATTTTTGAGCCGCTCCTGGAAGTACGTCACTCTTATTGTCAGGCTTTTTCCTTTATCTTTGCAAGTTTCAAATCAGAACGAATCAGGATTGCTGCAAAATCTGGACTGGAGCTGCCCATAGACATCCTTGACAGAGTTCAAAGGTGTTTACGCATTTTTGTTGGGGAGGACTTACTTTCCACCTTAGAGCTTCTTTCCCAAATACAAAACGCTGCAAACCTATCGCTACTCTATCACTATTTCCACGGTAAATGTTCACATGTACTCTTTTGCCTTTACAGCCAAATCTCACCTCGCTAAGTCTACATGACTGAATTACCCCTTTTCGCTATTTCTTCTTTTGATAAGCCATAATTGATCCCATATCTGGACTAAAGCTGTCTAAGACATTCTCAAGGCTTGACTGAGTTCCACATCTTTTAGACGGCCTTGTAAGGGATTATGTAATTTTCCACGCTACAATATTGCTCGCCTATCGCAACTAGATTGCTACTATTACTACAAATGTTCAAACCAGCTCAAACCTTTACAGCGAAGATACATTTTACTACCCCCTCCCCAGAGTTAAATGAACCTCATTCTTTATGTATTCTAATCGTTAGAAGTATATTTCACTCCGAAAGCTTCTTCTCAAGAACTACTATTTTGTGGAACCGACTCACCAGTAGACGCTTCCGCTGAACACTAAAACATTAACTTCTTCAAATCTTAGGTCAATTATTATCTATGCACCATAAGCCGTAGATCATCACTTCCTACCCCTCTTTCAGTAGGCATCTACCTTGAGTGATTCTTGGGCTTTGAACTAAATTAACTTTAGTAACAGAAAAAAAAAAGCAATAAAAATTAGTGATAAAATTTAAATATTCGTAAATAATATATAAAATCTATTCAGTTGTCTATAAGGAATTATCTCCTATCTCGTAGCTGCTGGTCATATGTTCGCAGACGCACAACGGATTACCTAAACTTATTTATATTATACATTTTTTCATATACGAAGTAACCTTTGGCTCTTTACCATTCCTGTGTGTCCTTGTTCTGCTATTAATTTCGCACAAATTCGTTAATCTACTCGCCGTTTCCCTTTGCTTCTCTTACTTTCAGTATGTCCCGTTAGTGTTAAATTCTCTAGGCCCTCGTTTTAGTAAGAGGCGATGGAAAATGTGATACAGAAGCCCGAAGGTGCATAGAAATATAGGAAGATGTTTTCCCGAAACAAAGCAAAGCACTAAGAAATATAAAATTCCCTTTAAAACAAAGAGGCGTGACTGTTATGTGATATATATCTTATATGGCAGGGAATGTTGGATAATTTCCTCACAGATGAAAAAAAGAAATGAAAGGACAATGAGGTGGTTCTGCTGACGATTGCTGATAATACCATTGGACAGAATATGTGAGCAACGAGAAAGTTATTAGGAGGATAGAAAATACAAAGAAACTTATACTTACAATCAGAAAGAGATTGAAAACTTCTGAGAAAATTCATGAAGAAATAACTTAGCACTCACAGGATATTTGGAATGCAAGAAACGCAGAGGATAAAGAGAGTAAGCTATTTAACAATTTTCTGTGAATGGATAGCAGAACAATGACAGTTTGGCATGCTACTTAGAGCCAATAAAGAAAGGAAACTGTGGCGAGCTATATCCCACACGTCCTGAAGAGATATGACGCATAAAGGAGTGTAATAAAAACCTTGTGATATTCGTTCTTGCCACAGGTCTTAAAACATCTGCATAGTTTTTTGTTTCTTTATTAAATTGTGAACTTTCAACATTTCATTTCATGAAAGCAATATAGCTTCTCTTTAGAATATTTGACTTCCCATCATCCTTTGTGCTTGGGATCATTATTAAGTCAAACTTGGATTGTATATTTCTTTGTAATCGAAACAGTAAGAAGTGTATATATCAGTGGACAAGCACTCATCGCTGCATGACATTGGTTAATAAGTGAATTTAGTAGATTCTTACTACTGATTAACATGCCGAAACCTCACTGGAAGCTAGAAAATATAGGGTTATTAATTACCTAAATAGTGTAATATATGGTTAATGTCGATCGGGATCATTCGATCTAAAAGGAGTTGATTTGTGTTGGCCGTAATACACATTCGGTTTACCATAAGTGAAACCAAAGTAAGTTTTGTATTCTTTGTCTTAGAAAGTCAGAATGTCTACGTGTCTCAGAGAGTCGTCTTAGAAGTTGGCCTCATATCCGCGAAACGAAGAATTGGGTCTCAAAGAATATCGAAAGTTTGAAGAAAGTCTTTGAAAATCATTATACCCTCAAAGGCCGACGTTAAGTTTTCGGAAACTTGATATGAATAAGCAATACTTTTACGTATTACAAAATTAGTATCGTATTCCTATCAGTCGTTACTAGCATAACATTACAATATGAGTAGGCCTTGGCGTTTTATTTAACAACTCGTTATCTTCACTTGTTTTCCAAATGGAATGAGGACCTGTTTAAAAGTAAGAGTAACTTAGTAAATAGCTGTATGTGAGTGATTCTGATTGAAAATCGTTGTGAGTTCAATACCCGGTTAAGACAGTGGAGAACTTTCAAAGGGAAAATTAACAGGAGATAACTGATAACTGACATCCATTAAACATGGCACGTGGAACTAGAACAGCAGTCTACTCCAGTGAGCTAAATAATGGGTTCAGTTCGACATTCCAACCAGAAGAAGGCTGGAACGTTGTGATAAATATGGCGACAAACATGAGGACAATAGTTCCAATAATGTAAATAATGTACATAATACCTCATCTCAGAAATATAGACAAAAAATACTTGTTCTCATACAAGAAAAATATTGTTTAAAAAATGTACAAGATTTGTCTTTTAAAAACAGGGATTGTAACCAGAAACTTAAAAAAAATATCAATAGATTAAACACTCATAAAACAAAATTATTAAAATTTAACTGGATGTTCAGTTTGCTAGTTAAATTAATTGTAAATTGATCCCCCTACGAAAGTCAACATAAAATAAGTTGAATATAAAGAGATTTATTAAAATGTAAAAATAAATTTAAAAAAAAAATTTATCTACAGTTTTCTTTTCCTAGATTACTATCGATTAAAAACTCCGCAATAAGAATTTTTTTAAAAATTAGATTTTTAAAATTTTTAGAAATTATATAGTATTGCCATATTAGTTTTGGTTTTCGTAGGCGGATTCTGTTTAACATGAAATTTCAGAACAAACTGGAACCTTTCTTTTTTTCCACTTCTATAAAATTTAAAAAAAAAATTGATTTTAATATTAATGATCTGGAGTCATTAATCTATATTAATATAGGTGCCTTTACTAATTTTTCCGATGTCTAAGGTTTAAAATGAATTTTTAAACATGAAAAGAATTCTTGAAGCTTTCTTTTTTAGCTTTAATTGAAAGTTAAATGATTAAATTTACTATTTCTAGTAAGTAAAATAATCTGGTGTATTTTAAACCGAAATTATATTGATTAGAATCTCAACTTTTTGGTCGCTTTCAGAAAATTATTGAAAATCGGCCATTTTTGGAATATTTTGACACATTCGTAAACAAATCTTAATTCTCCTTTTAAAAATCTTCCAAAACTAAAATATACTTTTTTGAAACTTTATTTGTTTTAAAGTATAATTAATCTGATTTGAAATAAAAAAAATTACTTTCAGTTTAAAATGACATAGAAATTAGAAATTCTTAAAACAAACAGTAGCCGTGATTATGCGATGGCCCCCGTCACTTGTCACTTGCAGATCACTTAACTGGCATTAATAATGTGTTGACAGATTTTATTGTTGTTCTACGCAGACTTCATCTGTTAAAACAACCTCCTCTTATTTTATGATTGTGTCGTGTATGGTCGACCATACTTTTAAACAGGGTCACGTTACGTAATATCTTATATACATAAAAAATTAAAAATTACTTTTAAAATTTTGATGCAAAACGACTATTATTAAGCTTTTCAATTTTTGATTCGTAAATATAGTTTTCATTTAATAACATGGATAAGTAATGCAGAATTTTAAACAATTTATATATTATAAATTATTATAATTAAAAGAATTTTAAAAATTGAAAAATATTCTTGTAAAAATTCATTAATTGTCGAAAAAAGTTTTTTCTTAAGAAAATAATGCGCTTAATAAATGCTATTTCTAAAAACAATTAAAAGATTTTCTAATTACATAATGTCATAGTTTTATTCCATTTTTTTATTTTACGATTTGGAGCAGATTTTCGGGAAATGAGTAGTAGCTTGAAAAAAAATTGATGATTTATATTCTCCAAGGTGTCCTGCTTTTAACAAAAAAAAATTCTAGTATAAATTAGTTTCTCGAAATTTCATGAAATTAAGTAAGTGTTGGGGTAACATATGTCAAAAAATATTTTTTACAAAGATATTCTAAATGGAACAAATTAAAATAATTTAATTCATTTGTAAATAATTCCTGAAAGTTTCATTAAAATCGGACAATTATTTGATTTTTGCAAGAATTTCCAAATTTTTCACCTGAACAAAAAAGGCGCTAAAGTACTAATTGTAAATATTAAGTCGAACGCTGACGTGAAAGACAACAAGATTTTAACCAAAATTTCGAACGTAATAGAAATGATTAAAAATTTAAGAAAATAATAAAAAAAATAATTTGTTATTTCCTCTTAATAACAACATAAACATTTTGACAATAAAACTTTGTTTTTATTAATCTTAGACCTATACTGATTTTTTCAAGGAAAAAGTGGAGCTACCTATATTAATATGAAAAAATAGTTATTATTTGCCATAATGTCTATTGGACAACTCCACTAAACACACAGACACGCACACACACATACACAAAATGCTTAACTCATAACTAGCTGCTTCGCGTGACAGTCAAGGAAGACAGTCCATCTAGGGATGGAAAACACTGATTTTAAACCTGCGTTTCATATCCAAACACAGAAAAGCCTATGGAAGTAACTCAATCAAAAACACTGACAATTTTCCGGCAACTCCTGTGGCTATGCCGTCACCAAATATAATGCCCTGTAATCCTTCGGATCTAGTCGGGACGTCCGAGGGAAGAGCCATGTAGCCTGGGGAGCGAACGGCCTCCATATACAATCGCTCAGGCCTGCGCCCTGGAGAGGTCAGTCCA
Organism: Acanthosepion pharaonis; assembly: GCA_903632075.3. NCBI lineage: Eukaryota > Metazoa > Mollusca > Cephalopoda > Sepiida > Sepiidae > Acanthosepion > Acanthosepion pharaonis. Next base: position 2,330,689 of record CAHIKZ030001768.1, on the reverse strand, counting down.
ATTTCACCACCAATGGACTGAATCTTGACCAAACAAGGCGATACCTGTGCCTCACAGGATAAACAGATTCCTCCCACTGCTGTGTATCTGAGAGTAAATCCTGATGAATATAAGAATATTATTTTGATGTTTTAATGGGAATTAAATGTGCGATGATTTGTCTGTTGCATAATCATTATAAAACGAGTAACTTGGAATATCTTAACATTTCAATTTGTAACTAGAAATAAATTTGAAATGTTCTGTAAATTTAATTTACGGCCACTAAGTACGTGAGAATTGTCACAGAAGACCTCAGGATTCCGTTTTTGTTGCTTTTGAGCAGTTATAATTAGTTTAAACCAGCCGCCCGAGAGAAAATAAAAATATTTCTTTTAAAAATTAAAAAAAAAAAGATAAATAAAAACGCTGATTTGCCAAATTGGGTTCGTTTCTCGCATTCGCTTGTAACGCACGAGATCTCATACTGATTTCATTTTGAACGTCTGACCAAATACGTTGTCGAGAGACTATGACAAAACGTTTTCACATCTTTGATGAACAACATCCTGGGAGATATAGAATAACAAAAAACGACGAGAAGAAGAAATTTTATCTTCAATTTCTGTTAATTCAAAAAATATGACACGAAAACATCACGGAAAGAAGAGAAAGTAACTTGGAATTTTTCCAATTAATCTCACACAATGAATTTTTCCAAATGGATTCAAATACCAAATCTTTCGTACTCATAAAATCTTTTTTAGTTATATTCTGCGCGTGTTAGTATTTATACAAATAGCATTCATTAATGAAAATCTTTTATTTATTTATTTATTGTTTGCTTGGGATATCTTTTATTTAATTATTAATTTCGAACTGTATGAAATATTTTCAGTAAAAACATATTTGTCCGGAAAGTTTCCAGCTATTAACTATCTCGAAAACCAGTCGCGTGATGTTAATTTTATTTGACAACTAAGCAAAATGAATCCTTATTGTGCATGAGTTAACCCTCTTCCATAGAGTTCCTCAGTCGGTAAAGAGGCACCACAGAGTGAGCGTGTCTACTGTTACCCTCGCATTGACTCTGAAATCTTGTGCTGGGAATCCAGGAAAAAACACAGCGTCAGTGAAGACTATCCATCCCTCTCATGGTCTCACGTTCAGATTTATCTCTTCGTGATTTCTGTCTTTTCACAAAACTAGAATATAAACGATACGAGAATAAGGTTAAAATTAAACGAAGCGACGCCGCTGATGGTGATCCCGAAAGAGGAATATATAAAAAGTTTGGAACAGTGCAAAGGATGCTGGGATAAGTGGGTAAGGTTTCGAGGCGGGTAAAGCGCTCTTTCCTCGATATAGGATACCTTTTTCGCTAATTTTCAGTGTTATTGTTTCTTTATTTTCTTATTTATTTATTTATTTTCTTTTTTATTAATTAAATTACTATTTATTATTATACAATGACGTCGTTTACTCATTTTCGTTTATTAGGCATTAAATTACATCACTTAGCATTTTCCATAGATTACATTAACATTTACAGTTAGAATATTTTTTAACGTTCTTTAATTTTCAAAATTTTGAAATCTTGTTCTCCTTGTTAAATCTTAAATAAGCTACCATATTGTTTTCTGCTATCAATAGTAAATCATTTTCATTATAAGTTGCCTAACATCGCATGATGACGGAACAATTTTAATTCCAAAACGTAGAAATGTATGTAGTGATGTAAAATATATATATCTATATATTAAGAAATGGACAAGATCCGACAATTTATTTATTAAAGACATTTTTTATGTTTAACGTTATTTATAGATACAAGTATTTAAGCAAATGCTCTGTTTATGATAAACAGTATTAAATAACATTTACCGGCCTGAATGTCCGAGAAATTTTCATAGAAAATATTCGTTCTTTGACATCCTATACGGAACCGTAATTTACGCTGACGTGCCTTACCTCTGGGCCACAAAGAACCTTTTCGGTAGACAAGGTCGAATTTACTGCTTATAAAAAAATTTCTCGGACATTCAGGCCGGTAAATATTATTTAATACTGTTTATCATAAACAGAGCATTTGCTTAAATACTTGTATCTATAAATAACAACGTTAAACATAAAAATGTCTTTAATAAATATATATATATATATATATATATATATATATATATATATATATATATATATATATATATATATATAAAGACAGAGAGATAGAGAGACTGGGTGTTACGGCATAATATTCCATTCAACAAAATGTTTAATATCGAAAAAAACTTATCTAAATGAGTTTCCTTTTTTCCAGTTTTTCAGACAAGGCGTTTAGTTATAGGATAATTTCTAGTAATATATGACGAAAAGAATTTCTCTTAAAGACAGTGTTCAGAACTTGCTTGATCGGCAAAAGTTCTCTCTCTCTCTCTCTCTCTCTATATATATATATATATATATATATATATATATATATATATATATATATATATATAGTTTTAAAAACAAGGAATGTATTGATTTTAATTTTAAAAGTCCCTAAGTCCCTTTCAGCCAACATCTCATCAGGAGACAATCGTTGGATCAACGAAAGAATTTGTAAAGTCTCTTAATCTGTTGGGGGATATTTTATTTTAACTGTCCCTCGCTAATTTATTTACATGTTATTTCCCCTTCCCTCGTTACAAATTTATACACTTGTTTGTTTTTTTTGTTTTTTTTTTTAGTGTGTTTCCCCCCTCTTTTGCTCTTCACTGTCGTTAATATTCTTTTCGTTGATCCAACGATTGTCTCCTGATGAGATGTTGGTTGAAAGGGCCTTAGGGAGTTTTAAAATTAAAATCAATAGATTCCTTGTTTTTAAAACTATATATAAATTTTGTACCTCTAAACATTTGTTTATATATATATATATATATATATATATATATATATATATATATATATACTTGATATTGAAGATTATAGCAATAATCTCTATGTCATATAGTGATATAACACGTTCTAAACCTGCTTTCAGGTGTGGTGTTTAACACTTAATTAACGATGAATACTTTTATTGTTAGTTTTTGTCTTGATTGTAGAGAAATCAAAGATGTGGTTAGAAAGAGAGTAAATAGTGGTGGGAGAAGAAAGTAGCTATTATTTGGTGTAAAACATTTTCATTAGGGTCTAACATACACTCGCCTGAATTTTAAGAACAAAAATCAAATCATCATAAAACTATTTTGCTACATTTTCTATTAATCTTTGCAGTTATTGATTGCTGTCAGTTTAAGCACATACGTTTAAACAATCTGAAATTTTATAAACTGATATTTTATTGTTCAGTCATGTGTTTCCATTTTTAAGGAATGGTTTCTCTTTTTTACATTTCAATCTTTTGCGTACGAATTTAGAACTGGCTTTTCTATCTTTTTCTTTCTCTTTAATCTAATTCTTTTAGTTTATGGAAATAAAAGTTGACATCTCCACTAATTCGGTATACGCAAGGTTTAAAATTATTTTTTTAAATGAAAAAAGCTTTCTTGTAGCTTTCATTTTAGCTTTAATTAATAAAGGATTTAAAATTTACTATATTTTCAGTAAGCAAAATACCCTGTGGTATATTTTAAGCATAAATTATATTGATTGGAATCTCTTTTTTCAATAAAATCGATTAAAATTGGCCATTCTGTCAGATTTGTAAACAAAATTTAATTCTCGGTTTTAAAAAATCTTGCAAAAACAATATATATATATATATATATATATATATATATATATATATATATATATATATATAAGAAACATTATTTAAGGAACATTGGCAAAGTTAAATTTAAATTAATGATTTAAAACAAATATTAATTATGTATAGCATAAAATGTTGTAGAAAAGCATATCTTAACCACGGGGTCTTGTTTTTGTGACGTGTTAATCGATTTATTGACAGCCGATTGACCGCAGAATGTGTTCGTAGTTAAGTATGGTAAAGCAGATGATAAAGTTTATAAGGATGGAAAAGCCTTAAAAAACGAAATCTTTTAATGATAGATTCATCGGTTTGCACATCCATACTTCGGAAATTCTGCATGTATATACACATACAAAAACAGATCAGAATTCCTTTAACTATTTTCAGGGCCGACAGATTGTAATAAGATTTACAATATAAGTTTAGTAATTTTCTAAGAATTATCACATTGAAAATGAATTTTAAAAGATTTAAAAATATTATAAATTATTCAATTTAAAATAATAAAAAAATGAAACAAATTTTTTTCCTCGAAAAATCTTTTTTCTTGAGACAATATTTTCTTTAATATATATTATTCATAAAAAGCAATTAAAAACTTATGTAATTGACTAATGTTTTAGTTTTATTGCGTCTTTTTTTAATTTTCGATCCAGAAAAGATTTTCGGTAAGACGGGGCCCGATTTTGCAAAAACAAATTCGGTGGTTTAATTTCTTCAAAGACTGCTACTTTTAACTAATATAGTCACTAAAATTATCACTTTGAATTTCTCAAGTTTTCATAAAATTAATTAAGGGGGTGGAACACATGTAAAAATATATATTTTTATTAAAATCTCCTAATAAACATTTTCCAAAAATAATTCCATTCATTTGTGAATCCATCCTAAAAATTTTATTAAAATCCGACAATTATTTGATTTTGAAGAATTTTCAAATTAATGTATCTGTTACCACAAAAAAGAGCCTATAATTTACTACGATAAAAGTTAGTACAACCGCTGAGCTAAGAAAAACAAGTTTTTTAATCAAAACTTCGAATGTTCAAAAAGGAATTAAAAATTGATTAAATATTCAAAAAGACTTTTATCCTTCCTTATCCTTATTTTGACGATAAAACTATGTTTTTAATATGTTTGGAGCATGTTTTCCTCACAGTATGCTGATATTTTAGTGCTTTCATGGAAGTACCTACATAAAAGCCAAATAAATTTAAAGACAGGTTCTGTGAACTTGTGTAATTTTAATAAACTATGGTGTAAAATTCCGTTAAAAGTAAAGAAAAGAATAGTGAGCTGTTACGTAATACCTGTCCTTCTATATGGCAGTGGATACTGGACAGTCTCCTCAAAGATGCAGAAGAGACTTGAAGTAACAGCAACGTGGTTTTACAGAAAGATGCTGAGGACACCATGGACCAAATGTATGAGCAACTACGAAGTTTTAGCGAAAATGGAAACAAAAAGGAAACTTATACTTAACATGAAAAAAGAAACAGTTGAAATATCTAGTGCACATAATGAGGAAAGAAAGCTTGGAAAATCTAATACTCACAGGACAGAATGAAGGCAAGAGGGACAGAGGAAAACAAAGTGTAACATAGTGAGCTTGTGTAAAAGGATGGTGGATCAAGTTTTAGGAGAAATAAGAGCAAGATAACATTTAGTAAGCGCTACAAAGTACAGGAAATTAGGGAGAATCAGGATCGCCTACGTCCTGAAGGGATACGGTACATGAAGAAAAAAAATCACGTGAATCGTTGGCAACGCTTTGAAACTCATCATTTATTTACAAATGTAAAGTTTTAAAACTTCATTTCTTAGTTACTTTTTCCTTCTAGCGTCATTTAAATCCCAACGCCATCAACTTGTAATTGTTTTTATTTCCTACAGATAATCAATCATGTGAGAGAAAAAATAATGTTATCAGATTACTTCTCCATCACTTTTAAGTTATTTTTTTTTGTAAGGAAGCAACGAAAATGTATTTTATCTAAAATATTCTACTGCGTCAGTGTTTCACTTATTCTTTCGATAGAAGACTCCCGGATTTCGTAATTCGTTTCCTGTTAAACAAAACCGTTCAGTGACATCATCAGCCTACCAACAGTTACCTTACCCCATCATCAAAGCGTTTCTATTTACTTCTTTTTTTATCATCTATGTACTTTTATAGAACTGTTAATGCGTACAGAATTCGTAGTTCATAAGCGACTGTATTGGTGGTGTTAAAGAGAGCACATCCGATGCGGTACAATATGGAATAAACTATTCCGTGCCCGTCCTCCACCTGATAAAGTGACTGAGAAAAGAGCGGTCGAAACCTCGAGGAAAAAAAGCCCAACATAGATTAGCTTGTTAATTCTCGAATGAATTAGCGAGAAAAATGACATTCAGAAACGGTAAATAGCAACAGGCAATTCAACACAGCAATCCACGTTTGCGCTATGCTTTCAACAGAAAAAAAACTGGCAAAGAAATGCATAAAATAAAATTAACAAGGCAAGAAGCAAGAATAGACAACAAGAATAAAATCATCAGTCATTCTTTTCTTTTATATATTATTTCCATTCGTACTCTCATTGTATAGATGCGCAAAACAATCCATATGTTTGCTACAAGTAGATTTATTTTAATCTTTTGTTAATTTTTCATTTTAAATCTTACCTGTTTTTATTTTGATTTGTTTTTCTTTTTACCTGATATGCACTTCAAAAGGCATTGACTGAATAAGACTACGAGCGTTCAAAGGAAAAGTATCTATAACAAGAACAAAACGGGAAGGATGAATCGCCCGTTAAATTTATTGTAAGCTATTCACCGAAAGACAATGTATACAAGAGATTTGATACAGTAACGAGCTACTAATTAATTAGTACGACAAAAGCGACTTGTATCGTTCTCAGGAAGTAGGCCGTTGAGTAATTATATAGGGATTGATTTTATCCCCAAAACACTGCATCTATTTTCACCCCATTCACGAAAAAGCGACAAGAAAACACTATTGACAATAGAATTAAGCGCGATTTCCACGTTCTCACATCAAACAAATGAAATTTGTCTTTGAACTATCGACGGGTTTGGTTGGTGAATCGGGCTTCCGTTCGGTGATCATTCTATAGCCGCCATGATTTGAAAAGCTGTGTATGTAAAGCTAATTACTGCTAGCCATACTTTGAAGTGCGTGTTTCCTTTGGGTTTGCGGGGGGAGTTCATTGTTCAGTCAGTGTTTGATTTTCGCTTCCGTTTCGTCACCAACATTTCAAGCGACTGACAAACGACATAAAATAGTAAAAATCAAGTCGGCCTGTGACAGCATCTCCGCTTCTCAAACTGATCTATATTTCACGCGATGTGTTGATCATGGGAGACAAATCCGTCTAAGACAAATAATCGATTCAAACGGTTGGATTCGGAATTAACATGAGTACTTGGCGATAATATTTCTTACCGTCAAGTTTTTTTTTCTGTGCCGTGTACCGTCATCATGTTGTCGATAATGACTCTCTACAATTTCCCGCCTTTTGTAGCTCTTAATAAAGTGTGTCTTTTTTCTTATCTCTCTTAACCTTGTTCCACCATAAGTTTAAACAAGATCATCAGATAGGTTATGCATTATTTACCTCTGTCTATCTTCCCTTCATTCTGTTCTGTATGCATCAAATTTTCTAAGCCCTCTTTCTTCATTGTGTAACCTATAAATTTCAGCTGTCTCCTTCTGATGTTAAGTATGATTATTTTTGTTTTCATTTCAGTACTGGACATTTATCTGTTTCGCTTAGTAAGGTACACGGCAACAATTATGGAACACCGACTGAACTTGTAACTCTCAAGGCGATCTGAATAGACACCGAGACAAGCTTTATAAAAATAATACTACTGTAGGCGCCCATTACATTCATAAGAGAATCAATCGGTACGTCTGACATGTAGTTATTTCAATTTTGCTCGAAAATGTTCGCGATATAAACTCTGCTCTAATTAATAATCATTATTTTATTTTACTAATGTTCACCTATGGAAATAGCAACAGAGTAACGACAGTCTTACGATGTTGTGTCTGTGGTGGGGGAAGGTTGCAAGATGGCAAATAAGTCAGCTGCCAGGTGGCAGTGTAAACGCCACTAACATCTATCAAGGCTGAAAAGTGAAGAGGAGGCAGCTCCATTCCAGGTATATCAGCAGTATTCCATATTTTTCTCTAATCTGACTCTTGTAAATATAAAGCAGATCAGAAGGAGTCTGGTAAGTTAACGAGAAAGGAAATTGTATCGAGAAATATTTGTGAAAAATGTATATATATATATATTTTTTTTTTATCATTTTACTGGACTCATTTTCATTGGTAATACAGAAATATTCTGCTTTTGTTAATATGGATAACTATTTAAAAATAAACATCACCCTTTTTCTTCTTTTGTTTTTAATCATTTACCCCAATCAAAGCGATAATCCCACTAAGACACAAGGGGTTACTGGATTTGAAAGTGAATTAGAAGAGTTAATCTGAAGAAATCTGAAACCTAGTTCTCAACAGGAAACAACGGATAAACCTCCACTTCTGTTCAAAAGACGAGAAAGGAGTGTGAGCCGGGCGATAGATGAACTTATCTACTCCTACTGTTTAATTTGAGAAATTCAATAAGGGCAATATTTTTCGTTTTTGCTTTAACGTTTGTTTTCATTTGAATGAATTATACTGCCGCATTTGCCTCACAATGCAAAAATGTTATGAAATAAAACAAAACCTAAAACTTTCACAAAATATATACATTTTTATTTCATGTCACTCTACGAGTGCCACTAGTACCTTATAACCCAGTATTCTACGTCGCATAATCAGGTCATCGACGACTAACCATTTTCCCCCACCAGGCTTTCCTGGTGAAGAAATTAAAACAAGATGGGATGAACTTTTCCTGGCTGGTTAATGGCCATCGATAAGAATGGAGTTCATTGGAATCTATATCTATGTATACATCCATTGCTGCGAAATCGGCTGGGCGAAAGTCTTACTAAATGCCCAGGGTAGAGGGTTCCCCCGATGGAATCAACGGCGTGAGGAGGACAGTTCTTTCGCGTTTTCATCATCAATATATAAAAATAATTCGCCCGTAAGAAAGATCTTTATACTATGTATCTAGTAGAATTGAAAGGGTTTTCTGTGTTACGAGACCTTTCCGCAAAATCAGACAGTGATTTCAAACTAGTACCCTTCCCAAGTGAACCGATCAAATGCAGTAATCGATGAAAAGCGTCAATAATTTGTCAATAGGAAGTGCAACGTCTTCTATCCAGACAACACTAGACTTCAGTTCTGTTTGCAAACCCGGCAGATATTGGTCCAATTTAGCAGGGATAATCTACTACACTTGCCGTAATCCCATAACCTTGCATTTTTGCATAACCACTTATTTTGTTCTGTACAAAAAACTTCAATGGGAAGAAATTTAATACTCCCGGAGCCTGTAAAAAATAACTAAGACAATTTCATCGCACAATATTTCTGGGGAGGATGGAATTATGAAGTTGCTTCAAAAATGTTAAAATGTGCTGCAACAAAATAGTACACATGTGATTGAATAGATCTCTGTACAAATATCTGAATATTGTTTTTGAGATTCACTTAAATATACTTTGTTCGAATCACTAGCTTCAAGTCGCGTAACCTAGTCTGCTAAGTCAGTTTACTGTTGACTCTCTCTGCAAATATTTGGATGTGAATTCCTAGTCGCCTTTCCTGTCTCAGTCTTCCCACTTTCAAAAAATAAATATCCCGACATCCAGCTATGAAGATCGCTTACTACACCTGCTCATGAACAGACATTCGCAGGGCTCTAGCTCTTAGATGAAATCTCGATCGGGTTAAGTTCGAACAACTGATAAGCAAATCAATGTACTGAGCAGGATATTTACTGTAGGCAATCTTAATTCCCCAAGACAAAGCATGTAATCGTTAACACCTCCAATCAGTTAAGATGCAAATTTATGTGAGCTATACTTGGTGTAGTGTTAGGGATTTTATTATTATTATTATTATTATTATTATTATTATTATTATTATAAAAATTATAAGCATTTTTTTTGTAATCTACATCTGATTTTCCTTATTGCAATCATTGTCAACTATCAATCTACGCCTGGCATATCAGCAACCTATTGTACAGTGTCTAATTGTCAATGCTTCATTGAAATGTTGTCACTTTCATTGAGTTATTTGAGATTGGAGTGAATTAAAACGCACGTTAACGACTATAGACGGGACAGACAGGATAGGAAGACAGGGCAAGTTGAAAGACGACAATATTTGCGGAAGATGAGCACCAATGTTCATAAATGCTGACAATGATGATTGGCCAATGATGTGTGGCCGGACAAGGCGAGACGTTGAAAGAGCGAAAGGCAAGCATTTCCTATTATTTGAGGTTTTAATAACTTTTCGGATGGCTACCCCGACCCTGAAAAATGTATTGGAAAGTAATAAAATTGTAGGGAAAAATGAAGTAAAGCGAAGTGAGTTAGAGAAGATGGAGAAAAGAATGAGTATATACGTTGTCTTAAAATATTGTTTGTGTGATTATTTATTCATGTATTTTTGAGTTTCTTCCTTTTGTAGGTTAATTTCTCTTGTTTGTTTCTTTTATTAAACATGCTCCATCGCTTTGTTTCTTTAGAAATCCTCCCCCCCTTCACGATGGTTATTTTTAATTTCTTTCTTTTAGAGTTTGTGTGTTTTAATAACCATTCCTTCGTTCGACACTTCTTTTTTATCACATCTAATCAATATTGTCTTCTCTTCTACCTTTTTTGCTTGCTGTTCTTACTCCTTTATAGCATCTTTCTTTCCTTTTCTTTCAGCTTTTCGTTTTTCTTGTTTTTTTGTCACTTCTCTTCCCATTATATTTCAGTGTGTTGGTTCCCGCCCACCAACACATTCTCTTTGCTTAAATCTTATTTATTTATTTTTAATCTCCTATCATTTATCACTTACACTTTTTCTCGCCTCTCCTATTTCCCCTACCTTTCTTTTTGCGTTTTCTCTTTCCTTCTGTTTTTTATCCTCTTTTCCCCTTCATTTATTTATTCATTCCTTCTTCTTCTTCTTCTGCTTCTTCTTCTTCTTCTTCTTCTTTCTATTGCATTAATTTATTCCCTTTTTCTTTTTTTTTTCTACTTTTCTTTCACCTTACTTTATATTTTATTCTTATCTTTTATTCCCCATTTTGTTTATTTCTATGAAATTCTTTATTCCTTTTCTCTCGTATTTATTCATTTTTCTTCTTTGAATTTAATTTCTTTCTTATTGCTTCTTCTTTCTTTTCAAATCAAAATGATAACTCACGCTTTCTTTTCCGTTTGCTTCTCTTAATTCTCTTTCTTTTTATTCTTCTTATAATTGCATTCATTTCCTTTTCTCTTTCTCGCTCTTCCACTTATTCCTTCACTTATTCTCTCCTATTCTGTCTTTCTGATTTCAACATTGTTATTTTTTATCCTTTTATTTCTTCTTGAATATTGTTCAATATCCCGTAACAATTTGTTCATCACATTGAAGGATAAATCCGCACATAAAATAATAAAAAATTTCCACTCTGCATCTCAGCTAGACGCGTTTATTTTCAAAACATCTGAAATTTTTCTTTTTCTTGCCGACGGCCTTCTCACACTTTCTTCCCTACCCTCTCCAAAATTTCTGCCTCATTTCCTTTCTCTAACTTTAAAAGAAAACCACTCTGATCAAAGACGAAATAGAAATGCAGGCGCATGCTCGCAACACATTTCCGTGTGTGGCCATCTTGTTTATTTGACTACTGATCTCTCTTGTCTTCAATCTATCTATCTATCTATCTATCTATCTATCTATCTATCTATCTCTACGCAATGTCCTTTCAGGAAGTGACTAACCATGGCTCTCCCCAACTTTCAGTATTTTTGTTCTAAGAAATCCTTACCCTTTTACCACGTTTCTTTCTTTTTGACGTACATGATCTGCTATCCATTCACTGAAACTCGTCAAGAAGGCTATTCCTCTGCTTCAATTGCGTTCAATGTGTCCTGTTAGTTTTAAATTCTTCAAATCTTTTACCCTCATTATGTACCCAAGGAAGTTCAGCTTTCCATTTATGATTGTTCGTAGCAGCTTCTTTGAGTTCCTATTCTCAATATAAGTTCTTCAATTCTCACAGAATCGGCCCATGCTTTTTCCATATTCTTTGGTAGTATCATCTCTTTCACTTCAAGTTTCCTATTCCGTTTTAAGAAAATTATCCAGCTTCACTGACATATAAGAAATGTTACATTCCATGACAGTTCATCTCTGTTTTCTTTTTTTTCTAAAGGCATTTTTGCAATCCCTTAGTACTATGTTCATGTTTTCTGAAAAGGATCCTACACACCTTCGGACTTCTGTATTCCACTTTTTGTCGCCTGTTATTAAAATGCCCAAATATTAGGTTGTTACATATGTTCTTCCTTTTTTTTTTTTTTTTTGTTTATTTTTTTTTCTGATGTTCTACGAATAATCTCGAAGAATAATCTTTCGTAGAATGTTTTGGCTTCTTAGCAACTCTGGTCATCATGTGAATCTGTTGCCAAATGCTACCTAAATTTTATTTCAGATTAGACAGCCTTTTCAGATGAAATTCCAAGTAAACAAGAATGAGCATGATCAACATCTTTTAATCAAGTTCTCGCTGCTTTTAATCAAAATCACAATGCCGCCAAAGCTGCCCGAGACATTTGCGCTGTGTACGGAGATGACTTCATTACCGACAGAATGGCACAGAAATGGATTTCCTGTTTCAAGGAGGGTCAGTTCGAACTCGCAGACTATGTGTTAGTTTTCCTTTTCATTCAAAAGGTCCAGAAACACTGTGCATTTGTATCACACGCACGGACCGAGAAAAATAAATTCCAGTGCTTCTCCATTGCTTCGAATTTACTTGCTCGACACCAGGCTACTCACTAATACAAAGAAAGATCTCGGTCGCGAAGGTCTGCCACCTCGCTCATATTCTTCTGATTTAGCTCCTTTAGACTACCACCTTTTTCGGGCGTCTTCTAACAATTTGAGGGGTGCTTCGTTCAACACTAATGTCGAGCTTAAAGCGTGCCTTGATGATTTTTTCGAGTTAAACCTAGAGAGACTATCGGCGAAGCACTGAACAGTTTATCGTTGGTAGGAGGTTCTAAACAATGAAATAGAATATATTGTTGAATGATTTATCGGAACTATTAATAAATATTAAGAATTAAAATGAATGAAAAAAAACGAATGAATTTAAGTAACACACCTAATAGTTAAGTTTCTGCATCTGCATGATTTTGATGTTCTTGATACGTAACACACACATTGAACAATCTATTTTACTTTAAATTAATGATCTCGGTTCAACGGTTTCATTCCAGTGATATTTAGGAAACAACTCTTCGAGGGCTTTGTTGCCTGGTCTGGTTGGTCATCACTAGTGAATATAACGAGTTCAGACTTAACTGAGTGTTCCGTATTTGTAGTCTTGTGCTAGAATCAATCTTCTTTTAAGTCGATTGCCATTCAAGAAGTGGGTGAGTATGGCTCTCCACAGCTGGCAATACTTTGTAACTTTAAGCAATATCTATCCCCTTACTATACCACAAAGTCACTGTCCTGCCATCGATTTACATAAACTCATTAACATGGTTACTCGCTCTTTTCCTCTGAGCCCCTTGCTATCAGAGAGTGGTATGTGAGTGTCAAATTCCCTAAGTGTTATTTTCTCATTAAACGTCCAATAAACTGCCTTTTTAAGAATCTGTGTGCCATTCTCATTTCTATTTTCCTTAAAACGTTTTCATTGCTCCCATATACTGCCAACTGAATTCTCAGCATCCTTCTGTAGAACGACATTTCTGTTGCCTCTGCTGTTTATCTGTGAGGAAACTCAACATTCACTGCCATATAGGAAGATTGATATAACATAGCATTTGAAGAGCCATTTCTTTGCTTCTAAGGGAATGATCCTATTTCTTGATATTTCTTTAACTTGTGGAAAACATCTTTCATTAAATCATTGCACCTTTGGATTGGTGTGCGGCAATTCTCGTAATTGGTTAGAATATTTCACACATTGTTTAATTTGTGTACTTGAATGATTTTTATGATGTAACATGTCTATCGCGTTCTATGCAACGCACACACATGCTCACAGGCAAATGCGCGCGCACACACACACAGAAATATATATATATCAACGTTTCATTAAAAACGACAGACAAGGTATTAATTCTAAGCTTATTATTTAATTTTTCTTGTGTTCGAACAAAAGCTTTCTTTTTGGGATACAGATTATGTAGAAACTATACAAATGTTCTATAATTCCGAGTGCTTTCGGCTATACTTTTAGCCATTATCAAGGATGATTTTATTTTGTCAGTTTAATTGAGTGTCACGCCGGTCCAGACGCCTTACGTTACACCAATCTGACCACGGCTCTATTAGAACCCATTTAAACACACACACAAACTTACCAGACTCCATCCGATACATAGTAGGAGAAAACACAAATATAGTAACCTCATCCATCTGTAAAAAAAAAGATTAAAAATCAATGGATGGCCTAATAATAAAAAAGAAAAAAAAAGCCAACACTTTACAATATTAACTACGAACACGGTCACAATGTGCTAACCGTGTTCGGAAAATAAAACATCTGTATGACACACTAAAAACATACACATAACGCATACACTCAATTAAACTAAAAAAATAAAATCATCTTTGATAATGGCTAAAATTATAGCCCAATGCGTTCGGAATTACAGGGCATTTGGATAGTTTCTACACACTCTGTGTCCCCAAAAGAAAACACTTTTTCGAACACAAGATAAATTAAATAAAAAGCTTTAACCGCAGTGACTTGTCTGTCATTTTTAATGAAACATGCAGAAATGAAGGATTATTACCTAAATACACAATATATATATATATATATAAAACAATATATATATATATATATAAAACAAGTAAATTTCGCTTGAAGATGGAACGGAGCCCATTTTACTTTCAACTCAATTTAATTTAAAGGATTATATTGAAGTTTTCGGCTCTTGTTTTGAAACATGTGACCTCTTATGTAGCGATTTGGAATCATATTTTTAAATAAATAATTATATATATATATATATATATATATATATATATATATATAATGCTCTTTTTTCTGCAACTCCTTTTCATCGCGAGAGATTGATGAATCTTGTCTCTGTTTGTCGTCCAACCAATAGTCTCTTTTCCCCACTGATAATGGGAGTTGAATTAGAGAGATTAGTTGTTCTTTTCAAAGAGTCCTTGAAACACACTTCACAGGGTACTTTTCGAAAACGAATATTCATCACATTGCATGTAGCAATTTCAATATATTCGCATCTTAATAATAAACAACGACTTATTTTACGAACCAAATATTTGTTTTCCAACAAAATCTCCTAACATGTCACTGCACTCAATCCATCAATAAAATATTATAAATCTAAAAATTCCAGATAAACGCATAACTGTCTGCCAGGTTACAAATATGGGTAGCTTAATAGATATGGACGCAGAAAGTGGAATCTGTGAGCCCTGTTCAAATTCTGGGTTAGTCTCCGACCATCTTTTTCATACTAATATTTCTTGGGAAAGCTCGAATCCGTCTCTTTTCCTTCTTCCCAGCTAATGGTTAAATAACGGCAAAAACTGAGCTTTCTACCATTGGTTGACATACAGTCTAAAAGAGGAGACATTCTGAATTTCAAACTGTGCAGAATGCAACGGGCAGTCACTCCACCAACTTTCCCAAGAAAGCATGGCAATTTCCAGATAATATAGAAAAGGGACATTATGGAAAGTCATAATAATATACGATGCCCTGAATGTTCAGAGTGCCTTTTTTTTTCTTACATCGAAAAATTAGTTGTATTTTTTAATAAAAACGTTTTTTGACATTAAACCGTAAACAAAGAACGTGTCCATCGGAACTGTTCATGAATTATATTTTCATTTAAAAAATAATGTAAAAAGCCGTTCTTCCTTCGTTTAATACTACTACAGTTGTTGTTGTTGTTATTATTATTATTATTAGTAGTAGTAGTAGTAGTAGTAGTATTATTATTATTATCTAATTTTCTTTTAACCGCTTTTAGAATCTGTTCTGGATAAAAAAAAAATAAGAGTAGATTTCGAAAATCCATCTGAAATTATTGACTTACTGAGTGTGTTGATACAGAGGACAGAACAGACGTGTCGTAAGAGCACGAGTAGTGTGTAGTGGCCAATCATTGGACAGCCCTAATTTTCTTCAAGTCGTTCACTTCCGGTTGTACGCGAACAATTCTAGATGCGTTTGTTTAATCAAGGGAACATTAACTAAATATAATTCCCTGGCCCATTTTCAACTTGGGGTAGCTAATTCCTCCTTTCTCGGTGTTTGCACCTTCTTTAGCTGCGGCAAAGTCCACAAGAGACAAAGGCATACATTCAGAATGGTATAAGAGCATGTGCATTCGTTCAAAAATTAGTTCTATTCATGTCTAAAAAGCAATTCACCGCACATCTGCACATAGAAATCACTTAATAAGGTATAAACTGCACATAAAGACAAACTTATTACGTGCACATTGCTGTGTTTACCGTAAAGATTATATATACCAAAATATTTTTGAAGACAAATCTTGGTACACACTGGATTCGAGATTATAATAGTCTTTTGTTTCATTGGTTTCTGAGGATTAACATTTTAGGAAGGTGTAGTATCGATATAACACTAAAATTCTAATCTTCTATTTATATATGTTTATTCCTGAGGTACAGCTTAACCAATACATTATACACCAACCAATTGATGTGCTTGTTGTACCCGGAACCTCTGCCAAGCGTAGTGACATATTTAATTAAAATTATATAAGAGAATTTTGAGTTAGGGCTGATAGGTTTCTGTTTTTACGGTATTTTTGATAAGACATTCAGTATTTTTTTATACATATTCTTATATCAATCTGCGTATATAAACAAACACTTGCATATTATATTCCAACTGTTACGTTTGTGAAAAATAATAAACATTCATAATACATTGTAACAACATTATTAAATTAATTTAAATTTGCATAACACAACAAATATTTATACAATTAAATACACTACATTAGAACTTTTTCTAAACAAATATGTCGAATTTTGATAGGTGAAGAGACTGTGTTAGTGTTTCGCTGCAAAACGTAATCTATATGACTGGAAAATTGCATCACATAAATTGATGGTAATTAAATAAATGCGGATTTGCCGGCGTTACGTATTTTGAAATAAATATGAGGAAGAGTCCAGCATAAATAATAAAAAAATATAATTATTATTTTGAAAAAAAATAACTAGAAAATAATGAAACTAAGTGCATAAAAATGAGGCATCCATATTTTTTTTTTTGATTTAACTTCACCTTTGAAAATAATATGGTAAATACTAAACTTGGTATAAAACTTTTCATTGGTGTAAAATTGTTCATCCAGGGCAACATGAATGGAAAAGCCTTTACTTTAATATCAGTTTGAAATTCCATTCTAAAAAAAAAATAAACTTGTTTCTATTTAATTCCTTATTACGTTTGATCTAATTAATATTGTATAATGTGATTAATAATTTTTAATGCGAATACAAATATGTGTTATTAATAATAAAATTGGGGATATTGTTACCTTATTATTTTATATCATAAACAGCTTTTAAAAGAAGACCAACGGGTTTATGGGTGGTCTAGTGTGAAAACAAATTTCTTACTTATTGCAGCCCTAGCGAAATTATTTCACCAAGATTTTCGTATTGGAAGTGAAAAAAAATGGCGTTCACCACAGTCGAAGGTGTACAGATAACGGGAAAGAAATAATAGGAAGAGGAAAGTGAGAGGGGGATAAATAGAAATTAAAAAAAGAGAAGTGAAATAGACGGCGGGAAAATGGAAAAAGGAAAAATAGAAAAATGGCGAGAGAGTGTATCAATGGGAAAAGAGTAAGATGGTAAAGAAGGAAGACAGAACGGGAAAGGAATAGGGAAAGGAATAGGGAAAGATTAATAGAAATAGAGGGAAGAATGGACAGATAGAAATAGCCTGGTAAAGGGGGAAGAATGAAAATGGAGCAGAGATAGGTAAAACACAAAAAAAAACAGAAAAGTAATGAAAAAATAAGAGGGACAGAGGAATAGAAAAAGAGAAGATGAATGAAAGGCAGGTAGAGATAGGATGAATAGCGGGAGGAAAAGAAAGAAAAATGGAAAGAAAGTAAAGAGAAGAGGAACAGAGAAATGAAAAGAGAATAGAATGGAAAAAAGAAGAGGAGGAAAAAACAGAGAAACGGAAAGTGATGAGAACAATGAAAACTACAGAAAGAATGAGAACATAAAGATGGACACGCAGAAGAGTGGAAAGAGTAGAGAGAGAGAGAAAGAGAAAGAGTAGAGAGAGAGAGAAAGAGTAGAGAGAGATAGAGAGAGAGAGAAAGAGTAGAGAGAGAGAGAGAAAGAGTAGAGAGAGAGAAAGAGAGAGAGAAAGAGTAGAGAGAGATAGAGATACAGAGAGAGAGAAAGAGTAGAGATAGAAAGAGAGAGAAAGAGTAGAGAGAGAGAAAGAGTAGAGAGAGATAGAGAGAGAAAAGAGTAGAGAGATAGAGAGAAAGAGAGGGGAAAGAGAGAGAGATAGAAAGAGAGAGAAAGAGAGAGAGAGAGAGAGAGAGAGAAAGAGTAGAGAGCGAGGAGAAAGAGTAGAGAGAGATAGAGAGAGAGAGAAAGAGTAGAGAGAGAGAGAAAGAGAAGAGAGAGAGAAAGAGAGAGAGAAAGAGTAGAGAGAGATAGAGATACAGAGAGAGAGAAAGAGAGAGAAAGAGTAGAGAGAGAGAAAGAGTAGAGAGAGAGAAAGAGTAGAGAGAGATAGAGAGAAAAGTGTAGAGAGAGATAGAGAGAAAGAGAGGGAGAAAGAGTAGAGAGAGATAGAAAGAGAGAGAGAAAGAGTAGAGAGAGATAGAGAGAGAGAGAAAGAGTAGAGAGAGAGAGAAAGAGTAGAGAGAGATAGAGAGAGAGAGAAAAGAGTAGAGAGAGAGAAAGAGTAGAGAGAGAGAAAGAGTAGAGAGAGAGAAAGAGTAGAGAGAGATAGAGAGAGAAAAAGAGTAGAGAGAGAGAAAGAGTAGAGAGAGATGGAGAGAGAGAAAGAGTAGAAAGAGATAGAGAGAGAAAAAGAGTAGAGAGAGAAAGAGTAGAGAGAGAGAAAGAGTAGAGAGAGATAGAGAGAGTGAAAGAGTAGAAAGAGATAGAGAGAGAAAAAGAGTAGAGAGAGAAAGAGTAGAGAGAGAGAGAGAGTAGAGAGAGAGAGAGAGAGAAAGAGTAGAGAGAGAGAAAGAAAGAGTAGAGAGAGAGAGAGAGAGAAAGAGTAGAGAGAGAGGAGTAAAAGTGAAATAGAAAGAGCAAAGACGCAGGAGAAAGAAAGGAAAGTGAAAAAAGATAAAATGGATAAAAGAGAGAGAAAATGAAAATTAAAATGGAAGACAAGATGAAGCCTTACAAGAAAGAGTAAGTATGATATTTCCTATGTATAATGGTTTAAGAGATTCGATAATCTGCCAACTCAAATTAAGAAAGATTATGGACGATATTTCCAGTTTATAATGCGCATAGTTTCAAATATTCGATAATCTGGCAAATTAAATTAAGAAAGTGTAAGGATTATTTTCTCTGTTTAATGCGCATCGTTTCAAAGATTCTATAATCCTGCTACTCAAATTAAGAAAGACCCAGAAAGATATGTTTCTGTGTATAATACGAATGTTCAAAAAATTATCCAACAATTCATATTACATTAATGAATGTGGCTGAAAAAAAAATGAATATGACATCGGACCGGGATCAGTCTTCTCCGTAGATTAAATAAAGGGTTCAGTTCGATATTCCTTGAAGGCTACCCAGATCAACAATCACCTTATTAAGCCTGAAGAGCCAACAGCTGAAGATAGGGACAATAGTCCGCCTATGAACAATGATCTCCTCATCCCAGTAATTCAGACAGTAAAAAGGATATTTTCCTGCGCATAACGTTTCAAAATTAAAAATTTTACAGCAATTTAAATTAAGAGAACCCATAGAAGGAATTATATATTATTTATTGTCCTCCATATAATGCGCATGTTGGGAAATATTCATAAATTCACAATTCAAATTAAATTCAATGAACCCTTAGACGAAAGAGTAAATGAAATATTTTCTTGCGGATAATGTATAAGTTTTCAAAATTTTCGAAATAAGACAATTCATTAAATTAAGAGAACACTTCGACGAAGTATATAGTATAATTTCCAGTGTATAATGCGTATAATATGAAATGATATAATATATTTGCCTGTATGTAATTTTAATGTGTATAAATTGAGATATATATATATATATATATATATATATATATATATATATATATATATATATATATATATATATATATATATAAAAGATATTTTATTTTATTTTATATAAAGATTTTTTTATTTTATTTTTTTCACACGTGTATTGAGCACTTTTAATATACTGTTTCCTGGTTTGATTCAACTCTGACCATTAACCATTTATGTTATATATATATATATATATATATATATATATATATATATATATATAGAGAGAGAGAGAGAGAGAGAGAGAGAGATTTTTCTTCTGTATATGTTATATTTTTCTCTGTATAATTATTACAAAGATTCAGTAATCCGGCAATTCATATTATGAGCATCATTAGAAGGAGTCAATAGAATATTTTATTGAAATAAGATTAACATAAAAAGCAAGAGAGAAAAATAAAACTGGAGTAGAGGGGGTGCGGAAGAACAGAAAGACTGAAAGAGAGGGGATAGAACGAAAATAGGAGGAAATATGGGTAGAAATGTAGTAGAAAGAAGAAGAGAAACGTGGCAGTAGTGCGGCTATGAGGAACAATGAAAGGGAACAAAGATGACTGAAAATGAACTAGAGAAGAAAACCATAAAATTGGAAAGAACGGGGCGAGGAAGGACAAAGAAAAAGAAAGAGACTTGAATTGAAATATAGTACACATTGGATGGTTAAGAGATATGGAAAGATGAAGGCAAAACTGAGTGATGGAAAGAGTGAAAAAAGAGACAACACACTACTGAAATGATGATAGGGCTATAAAAAAGCAAAAATAATGAAATGTCTTCAAAATGAAGTTTTGAAATGAACCAAATTATGACGTTAAAAAAAATGAATGAATTAAAGCGAATGTGAAAAAATAGCAAATGAAAAGCATGGTCTAAAAGTTGAAGATGGCGAGAATTTATTTCACGGACAGGAAAAAAAAAAACATATTCCAGCAAGAAAAAGACAAAAGAAAATGAAAAACACGCTGAAGTAGTCGAAAAAAATGGCTGTTCAAGTTAGAAGGTCTGCGTTGCAAGAGAGCCGTAGAAAATGAACTTTTATCGACATAAAAGGGAAAAGCAAACGGAAGTAAATTGATTGAAGAAATATGGACAAATGTTTTTAAAATAAAAAGCTGTTGAGAGAGAAATTTAAAAAATGATATGGAAAGAAAAAAAAAACAGAATTTTATAAAATTGTACAAGCGAAAATCGTTAAAGAATGAGAGATTATATCCCAGAGTGAGAGACAAGTTTTAACGTATTGAATTATTGACTGAGCTTTTCAGGTCAGCACCTTGTAACGTAAAAATGATTCTTCTCAGTTTCCTTTTTTGTTTATATATATATATATATATATGAATTTCATTGAGAAAAATGCTGGTCTTTTTTTCGCTACATTCTCCATGGTTTTAAAATCAGAATAGTCCTTCGTCGAAGGCTGCGTTAGAATATATTTCCCAAGGATATTATAGCAATAGTGAACGCAATAATCTGGACCGGAAATTGAACTCGTCTCGTCGATTTCACTTTACATGACTTTAACAGTTACGATATGCGCACACCCGTTAATCACGAATAAAAACTTCAAAGGGAAGGCCTTGGGTGAGTTTGGGCCCCAGTAGATATTCCGTTTAAACCGAGTAAACCGTTCATCAGTAATAGAAAATATTTAGAGTCTACTTTGTGATCATGAGACATATAGGTACCTCCACTTTTTCGCGGGGAAACAGCATAGCGTAATGAAAAGGGCCACAAACTTAACGAAAATAAAGTTTTATCGTCAAAATGTTTATGTTATTATTAAGATGAAAGACCAAAGTATTTTTTAATTATTTCTTGAAGTTTTTTAATCCTTTCTAACACGTTCGAAATTATGGTTAAAGTTTTCTTTTGTTTACGCCATCGCGGTGACATGAAAATAACGGGGTTTTTTTTCGCTTTTTTTCCGTTAAAAACACATTGATTATGAAATTCTTGTAAAAATAAGGTTATTGTCAGATTTTAATGAAATTTTCAGGACTTATTTACACATGAATGAAATTATTTTTGAATACTTTTTTTAGAAGATTTTGGCAGACATTTTTTTTAAATATGTTACTCCCCACTTACTTAATTTCATGAAATTACGTACAAAACCTTTCTATGTCCTGAATTTTTTTTTTTTTTTTTTTTTTGGTTAAAAGTAGAGTGTTTGGAGATTGCAAACCTACTTTTTTTTTTCAAATTTGAGCTATCTAACGGAAAATCTACTCTGAATTGAAAAATAATGAATCCAATAAAACTATGACATTAGTTAATTAGAAAAGCTTTTAATTGCTTTTGTAAATAATTAATATTAAGGATATTATTATCTGAAGAAATGGATTTTTTCTGATGAATAATGAATTTTTACAAGATTTTTTTCCATTTATTTAAAATTTTAATTATAATAATTTTTAATAGTTTAAAATCGTGTAAAATTCTGTATTGGGCTATTTCCTGGATGTCATATAGTAATTAAGTGGAAACGAAATTTACGAATCCAAAATTGCGAAGATTAATGAACGTAGTTGTGCTATTTTATTTTTAAAATATTTTTTTATTTTGTACTTTTTTACTTAATACGTTCCTTATTTCCATGTATGGTAGACCAAAATTGTCATTATTATGACAAGGTCACGTGATCTAAGTATTTTGTCCCTTTATTCTAATAAATAAGCGTAACAGTAAAACTAAAAAAAAAAAAAGGTTCACTCAGATTTCTAATAATTTTCATTTATGGTCATCCGTAGTAGCTATCATCGTTCGTCAATCAACACTCAAATCCAATTTTTGATCAAATGAACAGTACCAATCGTTAATAATTGGTTGTATATTACTTTTTTCTGCTAGAAGTAAGTAATATTTCTTTTAAATCAGATTAATTTAACTTTAAATTTTCAAATTTTATGAAAATAATGTGTCAGAAATTTTTTTAAATATTTTTAAAATCGATAAAATTTTGTTTGTTCACAAATTTCTTAAAATTAAGAAAATGGCCGTTTTTAAGAAAATTTAAGAAATCAAAATTAAATTTGACATTTCAATGTTTGTAGTTCTTATCTGAAATACACCAGAAATGTTTACTTAATGGAAATAATAAATTTAATTATTCAACTTTCAATTAAAGCTAAAATGAAATCTTCAAGAATGTTTTTTCATTTTAAAAAATTCATTTTAAACTTAGGTATCGAAAATTTATGCTAAAAATGTGGAGGTACGTATATTACTAGTTTGCTTATGGAAGTACTGAAAGTTACAAGATCTCGCTCTCATTGAGCTGTGCAAACAAGGTTAGAGGAGAGGTCAGCAGCCAGGCTCCAATCATCTATATTTTTGAAGGTGTATCCATAAACCGTTGTGTCATCTGCATAGATATTTACTAATGATCTTAGGAAAATCGTTAATGTAAAGCAGAAAAAGGATAGGAACGTGAAGTGAGCCTTGGGAGACAGCAGTATTGGACTCATGTGCTTCAAAGATTGGCAATTAAC
Organism: Acanthosepion pharaonis; assembly: GCA_903632075.3. NCBI lineage: Eukaryota > Metazoa > Mollusca > Cephalopoda > Sepiida > Sepiidae > Acanthosepion > Acanthosepion pharaonis. The sequence goes on along the minus strand of CAHIKZ030001768.1, from coordinate 2,307,040 downwards.
AACGACTCTCACGAATCTAAATGTTAGGAAGGGCGATAATTAAGAATACGTTCAGAAATGTTATAATAGCTGGAGAGCTTTTTTAGTAGCCCTAATGCCACACATTGTCAAAAGTCTTCGAGATATTGATAGTGACTCATCCTCTTGTCTAAGGCTGACTCCAGAATACGCTTAGTAATTATCATGTGAAAAGTATGAAGTAAGAGTAACAATTAAAAGTAGAGAAAATGGTATCGACGAACAAATATCAAATCCCCTTTAGCATAGTTTGTAATCTTGTCTTTAAAATATCATTGCAAAAAACATGAATCACGATAAGTCAGATTAGGAATTGCTCTGTACTGTGGCTACAATACAACCAATTATGTCCTCTCGCATGTTGCTTGGGGAAAAGAAAGGTACCATCAAAGTAACTTCTAGTGCTCTGAGATAATCAATGGTGCCACATATATCTAGGTGTTCAAGGGATAATTGATTTAACTACTAACATGCTGAAGTTGTTTTCTATGCCACAATCTATTCTGTCAAGCATCTCACATACATACGCACACAAAGATATATATATATATATATATATATATATATATATATATATATATATATATATATATATATATATGGGGGCTCTCCCTTTTTACATAAGATGGACTCGTCCAAAGTATACTTATACTGACAGAGAGAATACCTGCTGTTGAGGTACGTGGAGATACGTTGAGACAGGTTGAGAGATACGGAGACAGACACAGTGTGTTCTCAGAGAGTTATACAAGGGTCCAGAGAGAGAGATGATTACGGCTTTACTTACAGAGACTTGTACATATACTTTTTACTAACCCGCATTCCTGGACTACTAATCTTCACTTCAAGTCTGTATTCTTACGTTTAATATTCTTATTTTTCTATCTCAATTACTGGCGTTCTTTATTTATTTGTGCACGTTTCCATTCACGGAATCCACAACAACTTGGCAACGAGGATTTCGCACTTCACGGGGAATTAAAAAAAAAATGTCGTTGCCAGCGTCCACAATAACTTGGCGACGAAGATTTCGGACCCACAAGAAAAAAAATTCTCTCTCGTCAACACAACAACTTGACGACGAAGAGTACAGACACGTACTGAAAAAAAATTTTTTTCGCTCGCCAACACAATAACTTGGCGACGGAAATTCGAGTGTCACGTCGACCACAACAACTTGGCGACAAGACTCGAAGGAACTCACACAGAGAACAACAAATTAACGACGAACATAAAAGAACGTACACAAGCAAAAGAAAAATTTCGTCACTACCTAAAAAACGGAAGATTTTCAAAAAGCAATGCTTGAGTTTATAAGAAGAAGTTAGGAAAGACAGCTAGTAAACGAAGAAAGACAAATACAACTCCAGGAATTAATATTAAAAGTAAGGGTTAACGCACAACAGAAGAATATCTAAAAAGAGGCGACTTTTTCTCAAGACGCAGTTTGAAACACAATAGAAACATTTAAATACTCTCTAGAAGATGATAAAAATTTCAGGGACTATTACACACGGCATGAAGACATTTTCAACATTGATTGCCAAAATTGGACGGAATCTAAGAAGCTACGTTTATTACTCAGAAAATTGAGAACAGAGGAGTACACAAAATTTGTGGACTATATTCTACCGAAAAAGACAAACAATTTGACGTTTGACGAGACAGTTACATGCCTTACGGAGCTCTTCAGTCCAAAAACTTCACTTTTTCACAAAAGGTGGAAATGTCTCAACCTCGTAAAAAGCGAAAATGAGGACTACTCCACTTTCGCCGCAATAAACATTGCGATGACTTTAAATTGGCAGAATTGACTCCGGACAATTTTAAGCGTCTTATTTTCGTACAGGGATTAGTCTCAGCCAAGGACAGTGAAATACGAAAAAGAATGCTCACGAAACTTCAAAACGAGCCTAGATTAACGCTACAAAAATTGTCAGAAGACTGCCAAAAATGCTTGAGTATAAAAAAAGACTCTAAGAATATCGAGGAATCGGGAGTAGCACACATACGTAAGTTGAACAAAAAGTTACGTTTTTCACCCCGCCACCCACGAAAAACAAACAAAAAATTTATGACAAAGAAAAAATTACAAGATATAAGGCGATTAATGACAGAGATCAAAGCAAATATAAGCCCCCACCCATCTGCATGTTACAGATGTCGTGGATTCCACTGGAATAAAGACTGTCGATTTAAATACAAAAACTGTTTAGCTTGTGGAAAAATGGGACATAAGGCATCTCAATGCAGAAACAAAAAACACATTAGTAGGGTAAGAACTACTAGAATGGACAACGAAGACAAACTAAATACAAGAAAATACGTGGAACTCGAGATCTTAAATAAGGTAAAATTACAGTTAAACTCAGGATCGGATCTAACTATAATTAATTTACAGACATGGAGGAAGCTAAATAGACCGACCATGATGCATACACAGAAAATCGCCAAGTCTGTTACAGGGAGGCGTATCAATTTTGAAGAAGTAATTCTAAACGTAAAATTCCATGATAAAACGAAAAAATTGAAGATATTTGTAATGAAAGACACAGAAAATTTGGTGGGCACGGATTGGATGCAAAAATTTGACGTATAGGATTTACCCATTAGCTCATTTTGTAAGAAAAGAATGCGAACCGTCAGAAGCTACAAAATTACACAGGCAATTTCCCGAACTATTCTCGAGTGGTTTGGGACGATGTAATAAGGCTATCAAGGATTATCACTACCCATTGCCAAGCCCGGGGGAAATATTTACCAAACTTAACGGTGGTTAGGTATTTTCTAAGATTGATTTAAGCGAAGCTTATCTTCAGATTCCAGTAGAAGAAGAAAGTAAAAAAAAAATTATGTATCAATACTCACAAAGGACTTTACAAATTTAACAGATTGCCATTTGGGATAAAAGTAGTACCGTCAATCTTTCAACAGACTATGGATACCATGCTCATGGGACAGAACATTGCTACTGCTTACTTAGACGACATTTTAATTAAAAGCGATAATGTAGAAGAACACGCAACGCATATTAAAGAAGTCTTTAAATGAATTCAGGATTTTGGTTTTAAAGTGAAGGAGAAAAAATGCGATTTTTTTCTAAAAGAAATCAAGTATCTAGGCCATATAATCAATGAAAGTGGCAGAAAACTAGATCTACATAGGGCATTTGCAATAAAAAATATGCCTGAGCCGAAAGATGTCGCAGAGTTGCAAAACTTTCTTGGTCTAGCGAACTATTATGGTGTATTCATTGAAAACATGCTCAAGTTGAGGGCTCCCCTCAATGAATTATTGAAAAAAGATAACAAATGGAACTGGACGGAAGATTGTCAGAAAGCTTTTAAGGCGATCATAAAGAAATTAACGTCTGACCTAGCACTGACGCATTTTGATCCCAAACTGGAAATTAGCATTGCTAGTGACGCAAGCTCACACGGTGTGGGAGCTTGTATATGCAAAATGTATACACAAGATGCAGGATGGCACAAGGAAACCTATAGCTGACGCATCTAGATCGTTGTTACTAGCAGAGAGGAATTATTCGCAAATTGAGAAAGAAGCGTTAGGCATAATATTCGCCATAATTCGCTTCCACAGATACATATATGGAAGAGAATTTACTCTTCAAACTGACCATAAACCTCTTCTCACTATATTCGGTATCGAAAAAGGGACTACCAATTTACACAGCCAACAGACTTCTGAGATGGGGAACTATATTATTGAATTATAATTTCAAACAAGAGTTCCTACCGTCGAAGAAAATTGGTCATGCGGATGGATTATCTAGATTGGTACCTGCGAAATGCTAACCTCTGGAAGACTCGAAAATAGCGGCTTTGCGAGCCGAAGACGAAATTAGTAAACTTCTAAACAATACAGTAAGGGTATTACCAGTGAACTTGTTAGAAATCAGGAGAGAAGCTGAAATGGACGAATTCATACAAAGTACAAAGAAAAATCGAAGAAAAAGAAAGAAATCTAACGGAGTGTTTTTCAATTTGTAATCACGTATTCCTTTATAATGAAAGAGTGGTCATACCCAAATCTTTACAAAGACGAATTCTGAAGGACTTTCATCTAGGACACCCAGGGAAAAATCGTATGAAAGCGTTAATGAGAAGTTTCGTGTGGACGACATTACTCAAATGGTAGAAAAATGTAGAGGCTGTGCTGCGGCAGCAAAGGCACCACCTATTATACAAAAACCATGGTCCTGGTGGACAGAACTTGGTCTAGAATCCATGCGGACTATGCAGGACCCATAGATGGATATTGCTACTTGATAATGGTAGATAGCTTTAGCAAGTGGCCAGAAGTTTTCAGATACAAAAACCCTACGACGAAAAACACTATTAATTGTCTACACGAGTTATTCGCAAGATTCGGCGTTGTAGATTGCCTTGTAACGGATAATGGTACCATACCATCCACGATCTAACGGGTAAGCCGAAAGGTTTGTGGACACGCTTAAGAGAGCCTTGAAAAAAAAGCAGAGGACGTACCAAGAGAAAGAGCCATACAACGGTTCCTACAAGTCTACAGAATCACCCCGAACGGAAACACACCATCTGGCCTTTTGCCAGGCGAAGTGGTTTGCCCGCAAAATACGGTCTGTTTTTGATAAACTATTACCCAGCAAAAATAAAAACCGACATACACCGATAATGCCTAAAAGATCCTTCAAACCAGGCGAACGGGTCTATTTCAGAATGTTAAAGAATAATATGGCATACTGGGAAGGCAGGTACGATAATAAACAGACTGTGGAATGTTCTATACACGATCCAAAGTGAAAAATTCACTAACAGGAGACACAAATCAGATACAGAAAAGACGGGTAGAGGAACGAAACTCGTCACCTTCCGAAAATGAAGACGCGATGGGGGCGATTTTCGAAGCCTTCGAAATTCAAAAACTACAAGTAGCCATGGAGAACAGAAGAACAAGCCGAAAAAGAAAATTCACGGAACCACTAATAATAGACCATAAGCGAAAAAAATATTAACTCCCCGCCAAAAAAAAAGAAGCTAAGGAGGGGGGGTGTAGGGCTCTCTCTTTTTTACATAAGATGGACTCGTCTAAGGCATATTTATACTGACAGAGAGAATACCTGCTCTTGAGATACGCCGAGATACGCCGAGATACGTTGAGATACGTAGAGATACGTTGAGACAGGTTGAGAGATACGGAGACAGATACAGGGTGTTCTCAGAGAGTTATACAAGAGTCCAAAGAGAGAGAGAGAGATAGAGATAGAGAGAGAGATAGAGATAGAGATAGAGATAGAGATAGAGATGATTACGGCTTTACTTACAGAGACTTGTACATATACTTTCTACTAACCCGCATTCCTGGACTACTAATCTTCACTTCAAGTCTGTATTCTTACGTTTAATACACTTATTTTTCTATCTCAATTACTGCCGTTCTTTATTTATTTGTGCAGGATTCCATTTACGGAATCCACAATATATATATATATATATATATATATATATATATATATATATATAGAGAGAGAGAGAGAGAGAGAGAAGGATAAAAAAACAACAGATATTTTGCGTCGATAAATTTTACTGATCAACATTTCCAAATTATGAATGATACTTCTCAGAAAAGGAGGAAATTCCATCAGAAATTAATCCGAAGTTTATTTAAGAAGAAATATGGTCCAAGCTTTCGACTTTCTTATTCATGATGAATGAATTTCGGACAATTTCTGATGGAATTCTATTTTTGTTTAAGAAGGATAATTTGTAATTTGTTTGATCAGTAAAATGAATCGACACAAAATATCGGTCGCCTTTAATCATATTTGCTTTAAAGTACATCTGTTACCTAAATGTACAGCAGAACATGCATATATATATATATATATATGTGGTTCGTTCTCAGCATGCGGAGATGACTTTGACTTCGAACTTCGAATCACTGGCTGGGGGGGGGGGCGATGCGTTGATGGTTCGAAAATGACTAATGACTCCGATCTTCGTCTTGCAGATATGATGTGGGATGCTGAGGACTAAACCAGGCCGACAGACGGAATCCTTTTGCTCTTTCCTTTTCTGACGTCTCTGTTCTTTGCCCCCGATTCTTTTCTCTTCAAAATCAGACACTCCATACATTACATAGTGGTGCCAGACGGCACGGTCCTCAGAAGACTCTTTCCACGTGGAATGGGGAATGCTACAATGCTTGAGATACTCATTCAGTGTGTCTTTGTAACGTTTCTTTGGCCTGCCGAGTGTGCGCATGCTTATGGATAGCTCACCATAGAACAATATCTTTGGGAGGTGACAGTCCTCCATGTTGATAGCGCTGTAGGATGGCACGGATGCTTTCCATCACAGCACGCTGGAGAATTTCAATGTCTGAGATTTAGTCCTACCATTTGACATGGAGCCGGGTTCTGAAGCATCTAATGTGGAAGGCATCGTGCTGTTTAACATACCGGGTGGAGACTGTCCACGTCTCACAACCATAGAGAAAATAGGGTAGGCTCCGTTCGCTTTGTGTTAAGAGTCAGTCCTCGTCGCTCCCATACTTTATCCTTCAGTCTGCCGAAGGGCGCTCTGGCTATGGTGATTCTGTAGGCCACTTCACCGATGTTGGTGGATTGTGACAGAGTGCTGCCAAGGTAGATGAACTTGTCTACAGCTTTTAGTCTCTGGCCGTTGACAGTAATGCGAAGTTCAATGTAAGGCGCCGCAGATGTTGGTTGGTGCAGAATTTGTTTTCTTAGTAAAAATTGTGAGACCAAATTCTTTTTAGGCTTTAAAGAATATTTACAGGCTGCGCTTCATGTCAGAATGGCTACTGGCATTTAGCGCACAGTCGTCGGTAAGCAGGAAGTCAGAGGGCCGTATTTTCATGCACTTTTGTCTTTGCCTGCAATCTTCGAGGGTTGAAGAGTTTACCATCGGTACAGTAGCGGAGACCTACACCGATGTCTCCATCTTGGAAGGCGTCCATAAGCATGGCGGAAAACCCCATGCTGAACAGGGTGGAAGTCAGCTTTACTCCCCTGATGGCAACGACTTGGAGTACCCGCCGTCATCCCCTACTCTCGCATTTAGGCCGTCATGGAATTGCCGGACAAACGCAATGAACTAGGCGGGGTATCCAAACTTAGCCCCTCACGGTAGACAGTGTCAAACGCCTTAGTCAGGTGCATAAAGATGGTGTAAAGACCAACGTTCTGCTTCCGATAACTCTCTTGCAGCTGCCAAGCCGCGAAGACCATGTCCGCGGAGCTGCGTCCCACGCAGAATCCTCACTGGATCTCTGGGAGAAGGTCACTTTCCAGGTGTTCGTTGAGACGCTTGAGCAAGACGCAGGTCAGAAACTTCCTAGTAATAGAAAGCAAGGAGATGTTGCGGTGGTTGTCTCAAGCGTCCCTGTTCCCTTTGCGCTTCTAGAGATAGATAATGGAGCCGTCCTTATGTTCCTGTGACCCTGATGGGGCTGAACAGGCCTGTGAGTTTGTGTTCCGTTTTGGGCTACCAGAAGCATAGACCCCAGCCGGAATGGAGTCAGCACCAGGTGCCTTGCCGGTTGACAAGTGGTTGATGGCTTTGGTAATTTCTTCATTAGTTGGTGGATCTGCAAGTGAGTTGTCGACTACGACTTGTGGTAGGCTTGCAATAGCTGCTTCACTGGTAGCTGATGATCGGTTGATTACAATGCTTAAGTGTACTGCCTAGCGATCAAGTATATTCTTCTTGTCCGAGATCAATGTGTTCCATCTGCACTGAGGTGCGGGGATGACCCAGACGAAGTGGAACCGTAGACAGACTAGAGAGCGCTATAGAAGTAACCTCATGTGCTTCCTCTCTCCATGGGCTTGGATCGAGTCGGTCAGCTCGCTAAGTTATTCATCTTGCATGCGGCATAATTAAAACCGAACAACATCCCCGGATGCACTGTTGTTGTCCTCGCACCAGTCATAGTGATTGTGGGTGATGGGTCCCACAACTTCTGAGGCTGCAGCGTAGACAGGATAACGGAAACAAACTCATTTTGCCTCCACATCAACGTGCGAGTCTGTGTTGAGTGGTGGTAACTTGTTGCCCAACACCTATATTTTTTTGATGTTTTTGACCAGGTCATTTGTTAGTTCTGAGATATTTAGTCGCTTGGACAATCTGATGCCCTGTAACCTCCTTGGTGATGTGATACGGACGTTCATCTTGGAGACGTTGTTCCGTCCAGCATTCAGCACTGCACAACATGGTCCTCGTGAACTTCACATCCCGCCGGTCTCTTTTCCTAACAATGACGTAATCGAGTAGATACCAACGCCTGGAGCGCGCGTGCATCCACGATGTCTTGTTGCGGTTGGGTAGATGGATGAATGTATTGGTGATGAAAAGACTATGGACGGCACAGAACTCCATGAGAAAGAGACCGTTGCTTTTACACTTTCCCACGCCGTGTTTTCCCATCACTACCACCTACGAAATATGGTCTCTGCCGACACGGAAGTAAAAGTCCCCGACAATGATGAACTTGTTGGTCATGGATACGGCCGAGATGGTGTCCTTCATGTCCTCGTATAATCTGTCTTTTACCGTTCGTTGTTGACTTTATCTTCCCAATTCTCACCTCGAGCCAGTCTTTTGACGTAGCTACATACAATGGGCAGCCATCCAGCAACGGAATAATAGGCAAACTAGCTTCCCACAAATCGAGAAGAATTTTTTCCTCATCAGCGTATCCAGCAACATTGGCAACACTATATATATATATATATATATATATATATATATATATATATATATATGCAAATATCAATGTATCACTGTGTCACATTTTTTCAACTTTACTCCTACAGGTCATAGCCCGACATATACCATACCATTTTGGAAACAGGCCGACTCCGTGAGCAAATTAAGAACATTCTAGGCCGGATCCATACCTGTAATCCGGCAATTTTAGATTCCAAAGTTTTCATTACTGCAATTGTTTTCGGATTACGCCATTTCGGAAAGTAAGGAGTTATGTACATCAAATTGTCTTTAAATTAAGTGGCGATAGAGGAATTAACGGTGAACTTTTAAAAGGTAAGCTTAAATATTAATGCAATACTTAAATGCAGAGATCAAGTTTGAGTTCTTTTGTAGTTTCTTGTTGCCTATCGCATTTACTCTCCCTACCTATATTGATGAAAGCCCAATTAATCTACCAAGGCGGCATTTAAGTTAGTATATATATATATATATATATATATATATATATATATATATATATATATATATATATATATATAAAAGAAAGATCAGTAAGATATATAATCCGGTGTTCTTATAGATTTTTTTTTGCTCAATGCAAATTTACAGAGCATTAATATTATAAATTAATTGATTTGAAATATGTTTTTTTTCGCTACACAGTTCTAACCATGTATCAAAAATGGAAGCTGAAAGCTTCGAATTTAATTTTGTAAATAAATTAAAGACATTAGTTCCATTTCATCCTCAAGCGAATTATGGAGTAACTTTTAAAATTACTAGGTTTTAAAGCAAAAATCATAATTCACGGTTCCAACGATACAGAGAAATCCAATTCAACCAGACAAGGGGTGTTTGCGTGTTCATTATCGCTGTATTTTGATGTATCGGTTATTAGTTACGTTTTGGTAGGGGTAGGGATGTATTTTTTCAATGAAATCTGACATCCGTTAAATGCTTTCCGTCTTGATTTTTTTTTAATTTTATTGTTAACGGCAAAAATTCTCACGGCATTTTTTTCTATTTGTATATTTAAAGATTTTGGGGGGTGTTTAGGTTAGAATACGATTAATTTAACTACGATTGGAAAAATATTTTCACTTTTAATTTTTAATATGCTATATTTATTTTAAGAACAAGTAAATGTATTAGAATCCCTTCCAGTATGTAGAATTATTTTCATATCAAGTATAAGTATGCATATTACTAGGTCACGTTTTTTTTTAAATTTATATTTAAATATTATTTAAGTAAAATTTATGACAATGACGGCAAAAATAGCTAATTAATTTCACTGATTTAGTAAAATTTTATTATTTATATAAAACCTAGTAATCTATTGTTTCTCATGTAAGTACAAAGGACATGGATCATTCAATGGATTACATCTCCTAGCTTTTCATATTAATTTCATTTAACTGTAGGTATTTTAAGTGCTTGTAGTACTTTGTGAGAGGTGTTTAGGTTAGAATACGTTTATTTAACTACAATTCTAAAAGATGTTTAAGTTAGAATTCTTTTTATTTAACTTCAATTTTAAATACAACTTTAAAATATTTTCAGTGTTAATTTTAATAGACTATATTTTTTAAAAATAAGTAAATGTATTAGAATTACTTACAGTAAGTAAAATTATTTTTCCATATCAAGTATAAGTATATATATTACTATTTTTAAAATTTTATATTTAAATATTATTTAAGTAAAATTTATGACAATTACGGCAAAATAGCTCATTCATTTCTCTGATTTAATAAACTTTATTTATTTTTTATTTTTATTTTTATTTTTTTTAACTTAGTAATAGTTTCTCATGTATGTACAAAGGACATGGGTCATTCAATGGCCTACATCTTCTATCTTTTCATCATAATTTCATTTTTCTGTAGGTGTTTTATTGGATTCATTTAAGTGCCGGTAGTACTTTGAGAGAGGTGTTTAGGTTAGAATACGTTTTATTTAACTACAATTTTAAAAGATGTTTAGGCTAGAATTCGTTGTAACTACAATTTTAAATACAACTTTAAGATATCTTCACTATTATTTTAATAGATTTTTTTTTTTAAACAAGTAAATGTAATACAATTACCTACAGAATATAAAATTATTTTTTCACGTTAAATATAAGTATGTATATTACCTGGTCGCACTTTAAATTTTTAAATATTATTTAAGGAAAATTTTTGACAATGACGGTATAAAATAGCTATTTCATTTCTCTGATTCAGTATTTTTTTATTTTTTATAAACTTACTAATATATAGTTGCTCATGTATGCACAAAGGACATGGGTCATTTAATGATCTACATATTCTAGCTTTTCTTATTAACTTCCACTTTACTGTAGGTGTTTTATTTGATTCTTTTAGATGCCAGAAGTACATCGAGAGAGATGTTTGATTTTTATATTTATTTATCCTAAATGAACTTTGATGTTGGTTGAATCTTGTTTTGAACTCATGGCTTGTGCAACCTATATATATTTTTATGTCTACAGGATTTTCAATCGAAGAGATATTGCATTGGTATACTAATGATTCCGTGCGACATTTATTTTGTAGAGGGCAATTATTAGGGTTTCTACAATTACATAATTTTTGTTTATCTTCATCAGTTTTTATTTTTATTTTTCTATTGTCTAATTTTTTTTTGCTTTTGGTATAAGTGTTTATTTAAGATATTAGCATTATGTTTCTTAATAATTTTTTCTAAGTTTTCCATACAGCTGTAACTCAATTTTAGTGTGCTTTTATTGTACTTATTTATAGTACTTAGTTTACTTTCACTAGGAAAATGCTTGACTATTAATGCGAGGAATTTTTGTCCTAATTTTTTCTTTACCATTTGGTTGTATGGGGGCGTATAGCAAATTATTTTTCTACATCTGTTTTTTCTATGCTTTCCATTTTCATTTTTTGGGTTTTTGTATCCACTCTCTTTTAGAGCTTTATTATAGGAATTGATATGCTCATCGAAAATCTTGTCATTTGCTGAATTTGTACTTATCCTTTTACTGATAGATAACGGTATATGTTTAATTATAGATGGGCGGGGTGATTTGATTTAGGGTGTATATATAAAGGATTGGTATTGGGTCTTTTTATAAGGTGTGTATGTATTTTTATTTAAATCTAATGTTATATCAAGGAAGTTCACTTTTTTAATTTAGTGCTAACTGTAATTTTTAGGCCCAAGCTTTTAAATTCTTTATATAATACCTTTCTAATTTTATCGATTTTGAAGTTAGTTGAGTTTCTAATAACCATGAGACCATCGTCACTGTACAAACCAATGTCAGTTATATTGATATCACGGTGCGCTGTAAGGTTGTATAATATAAAAAGACCTATGAGATGAGAAGACGCAGCTGAGTCTAGTGATCCCATTGTGATGTCAAAGTGGTCATATGAATTCTTTATCCATTGCTCACCTTTAATATATATATATATATATATATATATATATATATATATATATATATATATATACAAAACATGTGTATTTGTGTGTGTGTGTGTGTGTGATGTTGAACCCACCAGTTCTAGCGAGCCAGTTACGTACAGTAATCTTAGCTTACGGCACTATCTCCATAAACTGCAATTACATTTTTTTTCTCTAATGTATTTTTTCCTCGATCTGGAAAAAAATACATCAAATGAAAAAATGCATTTCCTTGTAACCCGGTCTCACTATTAATGTAAAAACATTAAAAATTCACAATCCTCTTGTGAATCGTATATACGACCTTTCAGAATATGTATATACGTTATAAATTTCTATTTACGTGCGAGGCGAAATCATTTCCTCATACGTCACATCTTGAAAGACGCTATAAAATTGGTTTCAATTCAAATGTTCCTGGAAATGAACAGTTCAATACACTAAATTGCGAGACTGGGTCAAAAATAATTTACTTTTTTGTTTATCGAATTCATTGTTCAAAATAGCGCAGATTTCGACATGAAAAAGTTTACAACAATCTCTTGAATTTTGGTTTCCATTATAGAATGTTTCCTTCAACAAAATATTTTGCAGCGGTCAAAAAAGGTAATAATCCGTTGCCACAAGTTCTGGATAATATGGTCGGCTGGTTGTTGCAGGTCGAATTTTTCTATGTGGATTTGCCTTGATAACAATATTTTCCATTAATCCGCCGTGTATGCTGCTACACCCGTTCAAAATATAAAGAAATGTTAATGTACTCTAAATTTATTCTTAATTGTCACGCATGATTAGTAATTAGGATGATACATTCGTCATTCCAAATACTTGCCCTAAACAGAAATTAATTATGACTCAACCTAATATTTAATCTTTTCTTGTTTCTAATTTTGTTTTACAATTTAGCAACTCTATTGAAGCAATTTCATAGACTAAAAAATAATATAGGAAAAAGGGAGTATTGTTTCTTTATGTCCTGTTACAATTTGTTGCAATCCAAAATGTCTCAATGTGAAAAACACCTGTCATGATATTTCCTTTTCAAATTTCCTTTCGCTTCCCAATACCTGTCTGCCATATTTTTTCTTCCTTCTTATACTTTTATCTTTATTCTTTCTCATTACTCTCATCTTTATTCATCCTCTCTCTCTTACACACACACTATCTCTATCTCACTATTGATCTCTTCTTATTTTTATACATTCTAATAACGTCTATTATTTTCCCCATTATTCAATTTCCTGATATTTTCTTTTCTTTTTCTCTCTCGCCGATTATTTCTTCTCCCTTTCTATTTCGTCTTTATCTTGTTATTTATGTCTTGAAAATATCTTCTTATACGTGGTTTCAGTTAACTGTAATTAAACCCCCGCAATAAGTCATGTTTTATTTACTAATTGTCCCAAATTGCAAGAATACTGATGCTAATAATCCGAACATTTCCAAATGAAAACGACAAGTTAAACAAATATATGTGCCGTCTTCCTTCCTATCCTTAGTAAAGTTTACCTTTTCATCATCCATACAACTCATCTTGCGGCCTCAGCCGAGATTGAACTCACCAATACTTTGATTGGTGTAGTTCATAATCTTGTCAAATAGCTGAATTCTTGATGCTTCGCTAGGGCTATTAAGGGTGTTTTTATCGTGACACCATCACTAAATGGATTGCCAACCAAAGCTCAGAGAGACTCCATTCACCCTCCTCTAAGAGCAGGTTTGAATTCAGAGTTTTCCTTCTCCTAGACCAGTTGTCATCCAAGGCTATAGAACCCAGTCTGCCCTGCTATTTACCCATAGCTGGAGGGAGAAGAAAGAGGATTCACACCTTTCCCAAGGGTGTTAGCACGTAAGTGAATGTAATGGATTCGACTGGAATTCGAACTCGGCTAACAACTACCTGATCTGACAACCGCGTACACAAACGTGTTAAGCAGGTTACTCGTTCTTTCCCTCTTGCTTTTAATATACCCTGTGAGTGTCAAATTCTCCACACCAACCTTTTACTTATGTCCTAGATTTTTTAACTCTTTCTGATTCTAACTATAACCGTCTTTTTTGTTTCCATTTTACTTTAAACATCTTCGTTACTCACATACTTAATGAAAAGGCAAAAGAATTCACTTAAGGAAATTAACGTTACCAGTATGATCATCAATGTGACCGAATTTTTTTCTCCTGTATACCATTTATTCGTGTATTCTTCGGAATTATTTAAGTAAAAATCATATATTTTAATTTTCAACATTAACTTTGTGATAGCTTATTTGAATTTGCTTAATTTCGGGCCTTACTTGTTCCATTAGATCATTCGTTTCACCGAAAGGATTTCATCATTGAGGAATAATTTCTATTCGCGCCATAGCACAACCTTCTTTAAAGAGAGCCCATAGGACTTTAAAAAAAAATTACTTATGCCTCCACGAAATTTCCCTATTTAAGGATGAATCAGTTGTCAGGGATTGAACCTTGCCCCCCTCTTGAAGGAGATGTATTGTTGGGGTGACAGTTCCCTGGTGCTCACACGCACACACAATATACAGAGTTTTAACCGCAACAGAAGCCAGGTAACATATTGTACAGAATCTATTTTTACCACCTGTCAACCTTTTTCATAAAGTAGCGAATCGTATACGAAAATACTGCCAGTGGGTCTTTTCGATTTATATTTCGTTCATATGATAGCTTCATAAAATATCAGACGAATGTAATCAAGTATGTGTAAATGTTTTTTAATACTTGATTTGAATATGCGTAGTATTTCTAATGTAGTATTTCTGATTTTTCCAAAGTCTATATTGTTAAGGTGAGTGATCACACTTGAAACTAGAACTATTAAAGTCGCCAGAGAACGAGACATTAGCTAAGTGTACAGTATCTGTCCTTTTCGTGATGACTGTCAGTATTTTATTAGTAACAAATTGGGCTCAAAGAGAAAGAGAGGATTAACTAGCAAAGTTTTTGGCTAACTTAGCTAACAGTCTAACTCTCTGCCTTCGGGCGGAGAGGAACCCGGACGAGGCTCCGCCGAAGGGCAGAGTCTCATTTGGGGTGGTTGACTGCCCCTGAACCCGTTTATGCGGGTTCAAAGAAGGAATATTTTTGGCCGAGTCTACGGGCTCGGAGATCCCACGTTAAACCCGGCCTTGTGCCACATGTAACCCTCATGGGGGGTTGCTAAATATCACTTGGCTAACTTGGCTAACAGTCTAACTCTCTGCTTTCGGGCGGAGAGGAATTCATTCTGAGTGGTTGACTGCCCCTGAACCCGTTTATGCAGATTCAAAGAGGGAATACTTTTGGCCGAGCCTACACGTTAAACCCAGCTTTGTGCCACATGTAACCCTCATGGGGGGGTAGCTAAATATCACTAGCAAAGTTTTTTAAGAGCCAGAATTCTTCTTTACATTTTTTACTACATTGATCTAGATTCTAGACTCAATTATGGCACCGACAAGTTTACAACTTTTTTTCATTTCTCCTTATATGTTGATGCACTTTTGCACTATATATGCCAACACGGGTTCAGCTAAATTACTATTGTATTTATTTAATTCTTTCCGAAATCAATAACTTAATGGTTAATGTGTGCATCTTCGGATCTGACATAACTTCCGAATACTTTCAAATACCAACAATCCTAAAAAGGTCCCTGAAGATAGAGCCTAGTTTTCAAACCCTACTTTATATATTATAATATTTTCCATGTTATATAATCCTGATTATTCCAAAGTAATACCTTTATTTCATCCTGTCAACATCATCTGTTCTAACCGACTGTGGCGCATCATTCAATGATATATCTACAGCGTGTATCTTTACAAACCACTTTTGATATGTTCAATCATCCACAGTACCTTATTCATAATTTTCACAAATTCTATGTATTATTATAGCTTCCTTAAAATAAAATGTATTATTTTTTTTAAAAATAATACTAATATTTTCCGATTTCCAATTTTGGACTCAATAAACAAATCGATGCCAATTTTGATAAATTTTAGAGAAGGATCTTTTTTCTGGTTCCCCATTATCGTTTTTTTTTTTTTCTTCTCTCGCACTCAGTATATCCCAAATCTGAAAGCTTTTTATTTGGCCGAATCAGTATTGTATGAAGTTGCGGCAACCTAAGTGTATCAATGTTTCAGATGGCTTAACACAGTTTCTTTCATCTTTTTTTAAACATCTATCAAACAGACACAACTTTAAATCATTGTTCTGACTGGGTGACTTAACCTCAGAATGTTTCTTGAACCGATAGCATCAACAGAGAGGCTCAACTGTCGAACGAACTACTTTGGGCGCTGATTAAGTCATTCAAGCATATAAGTCGTATTTCAATAGTCGTTGCACGTCCAATTTAACCTATTCAGCGTGTCTCGTGTCGTTCCTCTGTTGTGTTACTACGCGTTCACTTTTTCGCTCCTCGCTTTCTTTCAAACAAGAAAAAAAAATCCCCCTTATTTTCGCCTTATCACGCTCAATTTTGTTAATCCCAAATGCGCAAATTCTTCTTCTGTTCATGTATCTAACCCCTATTCTCAATTCTTTGTTTCTTCACCGCTAAACTTTTTTTTCTCTATTTTCTTACAATCTAATACACATATTATAAAACCTGCCCATTCAAGAACTCATTCATTCATAAAATCACTTCTAATCATTTTCCTTCGTTTCTCTATCGATTTCTCCACACTTTTTCTTCTACTGTTTGTGTATCCTTCCTCTCTTAGTGTTATCACCACTTCGAAAAATGTCCTTCTTATTTTCTATAGTTTTCCCCTATTTTTAGCATCATTGCAAAATAGAACTTTAGATATATCTATATAGCAACGGGTTCTCTTAAACTAAAAAGACACCATCAAATGCAAAAAAAAAAAAAAAATGCAGATGAACGAATCTTTTATTCTATGATAAAAAAAAAATTCATGCGTGTTTCGGTCAACATTCAAACAGTCCTAAAACTCCACACACTTATTACAAAGATCAAGACGTTTACGTGATCATTGGAGAGAACAAATGGTATTTATTTCGATCCTCTTTTTTTTTCTTCAAATTTAGACAATATTCGAATGTTATACTTGCATAAAAAAAGCGGCTAGGCATTTATTTGGGTAATTCATAGTTTTTGTGTAGGACAACTAAAAAAACCTGTATGCGGATTAACAGAAAATGATATATAAATAGATATTTAATTCCAGCAGGGTTATCCAGTATTGTCTGACGTAGTTTCCAAGATCAATATCTTCTTTTTTTTTTAATCTTTTCAGCCACCTAGAATATTGGTTGAAGTCATTACTTAAATAACTGTTAGAAATTGCCCCTTGATTTTTACTTCTGACTAAAATTAAACTAATGTAGAATTGTAGAAAGTACCTCTGTTTCAAATTCTGAGTTCCATTGCATAACTGTCTTTTGCATTAAGTAGAAAGTGGTTTCAACATTGAAATAAAATTCTTCCAGAAACGTAATTTATAAATATTTACATAGTGAAATTTTATTCGAGTGTTTAGCTCTATAACCCGTTGAAAAATTTAAGGGATTGTACTGCGTCAGGAGCACTGCTGGGGAGCTATGTTTATACAAATAGCAATTTGGCTTTTGATTCCTCAAAACGGCGGGCAACGGGTGATTTCTTCAACAATTAAATGATCGGTTAAATATCTGAGTGGGATTCAGTTCTTAAGGCTTTTTGAAAAGGTAATATTTTATCAAATAATACAGCTACCTAATAAATTACATTGAAAAAAACAAACTAAAATAATAATTGACTCACTCCAGTGTACGCAAATTATTTACAACTATTAAAATAATTAGATAACAAATCTTTAAAAATCAATAGTAATGATTTAGCTTAACATGAAACAAATAGATGTTGCAACAATTGTAAAAGGAAGGAAAAAGAGAGAGGGAGAAAGAAAGTGTGTGTGTGTATGTGTGTGCGTGTGTAGCGATATCAGTGTTAGCCAATATCTTGTTAAATGGAAACGCCCGAAAGAACACTGATATTGTTTCAAACACTTATTGCTTTGATCATTATCAGTTAATTGAAGTGGACCTCACAGGATCCATATCTGATGATCCGGAAAAAGAAGGTCACTGAATGGAAGAAAGAATTGGGTTGTTGTTAAATTAATTTTTTTAGACAAAGATCATAAGACGAAAAACACTGTTCTCTCTAAGACAGCGGTCACTGGCGCTGAAAACCGAGAGAACCAGAGAAAAGCACGTAGAATGATTAGAGACAGCGTCACTGCAACGCCAAAGGAAAGATAAGCCCATTAGACTGTTCGCCCTCTTGCCTCCGATTCATCTCTTCCACGCTCGTCTAAAGCAGAAGGTTACAAATGAATAACATATGCTTACTGCTATAATCGACTCATGCTTTTATTTCGTGGGTAGCGATTTAGCCAAAGAGTTATTTTTAAACCATAAGTGTTTAACTGGAAAATGCAGCTTCATGAGAACGAACCTGGAGTCTTGTCTAAACTGTATCGCTAAAAGAGAGAGAGAGATTGAAATGAGTAAAATGAACACTGACAAACAGATGTGGGTACGCAGCAGGACTGCAGACTTATGAAAAAAATGATAATTTTACGCGGTGTTTACTCATTCCCCGACGAGAATGAGATGTGACACAAGGTCGGATTAATGTACACCTGGGCAGGGACAACAATTCCCCTCAGCCCCTGCAACCGTCGGTTGCGCTGGCCTCGGTGCGAGCACCGATCCCTCCCTCTTGTGCAATGGGAGGGCGCGGCCTCGGGCAGCTGTTCCCCAGGGCTGGGCACCTCTTCAGTATAACTTTCCTCAGTTGCCCCACTGTCCTCAGACAGGGATGCCCCTGAGCGCACTCTGTCCAAGGACAGAGACGCAACTGAGAGATGATACGTAATGTGCTTAAATTAGAGTAATTTACGCACTTATGCTAATTTTACGCAGCTAATATTTATTTTTTCAGTATAGTACACTAGTGAGATCATCACCCAAGCAGGTGAGGGTAGACAGTTGCATCCCAGACATTTTAGTCCCTAGACAATTGCGTACTGAGTTAATTTCATAACTCTGATATTTTTTTTTGAAGTTACCATTTTTTTCAAAAGAGTTGTTTAATATAGAAATTTGCACACCAATACATTTAATTACTCTAAACAAGCAGAAAGGTAGTTACCATAAATAAAACGAGAGAAAAATTTCTTTTTTAAAGCAAGAGAAAATTAAGCTAGCAACTTCAGTTCATCCAGCAATGCATACCACATACATCTAATAGATTCTGGATTTTATAGATTATATTATTTTGGAAACATGGCTAAATTCCGAAAATCAAACACTGGAGGAAAAATATTAGTGAACGAGTAAAATTACAGCTCATAAGAAAAACGCCGATGAAACAAAAACATGCCGGCAATGTGAAGAGCGATCTTGCAACACTGTTAATCTGTCATTGCATTTTAAACAAAAATAAACTTTTCTTTTATTCTTTTTATTAATTTTAAAAAAAATATGATTACTATGTTTTTTTTCCCAAACTTATGGTAATTGCCATTAAAATATTCAACGTTATCAGAGGCATGCGATTATCCAGGGACTCATTTTTCTAGGCACGCAAATATCTGGTACACAATTGTCCGGGACACAAATGTCCAGTACACATCTGCCCTAGAACCCACCACACGCGCTATATATATATAGTTTTAAGGTGTGGTACATTTATGTGATAAAGTGTCCATTGTCAAAGATAGATCGTATGTAAATATAAAAGTGAACCTTGAAGTCAACGATCAGAGTCCACAGACTGTTTCATGCTAGACACGATCATCAGGCCACACACATAAACACACACACACACACACACATATATATATATATATATATATATATATATATATATATATATATATATTTTTAAATATATATATATATATATATATTTAAACAAGTTATTGTTGGCACAACATGATAAAATAATTTTAAGGAAAAGAATCATCATTTTATTATTAAAATAAGATACAAACGTCTACAGATTTAAGTTCCCTTTCGGCCGAAACTTAAGAAATAAAGTCGTCGGCAATATAAATCGAAGTAGTTGATAAGATTATTTTTTTTTTACCAACAACTGATAATAAAATAAAAATTACCAAACTAGAGGAGGGAATTGGAGAAAAAATACTAATTGTCTTCCTAGTGAAGCAACGGTTTCCACGACAGTGCCAGCTTTTGTTTCAACTCCCGTTGTCTACAGCGGGCAGGACGTTGCATATTAATAATAACAGACTCTAAGGTGTCTAAATGGAGTCTAGTCCGTTCCTTGTGCAATACAGAAAAGAACTCAGGAGAATAATTTCAAAGATGCTCAACGATCGCGGAGTCATGAGTCTGCGAACGCGCGGATGTCACAGGCTCGTGTCTACGCACTTGGGACATGCTGGACGATCCTAAACAGTTTTTCGATAAGATTAATAAACCTTATTGCTACTTCCGCTATGTTGATGACACGTTTTTTCTCTCGGAGTAAAGCAGAAGATTTCTTCTCTCATCTTAATAATTTCCACTCTACTTTAAAATATACAATGCAGATAAAAGAGAATAATCAGCTTCCTTTCTTGGATTTATTGGTAGAAAGAACACTTTTGGGTTTTTTTACAAGTGTTTATCGTAAACCCACTTTTTTCTGGGATTTACCTAACTTGGGATTCATTTGCGCCTAGAATCAGGAAAATTAATCATATAAGTACCCTTACTCATCGTGCTTTGACGTTGTGTTCTGAGTGTAGGTTTAACGCTGATTTAAGGAAAATTAAACAGCAGTTATTAAAGAATGGTTATCCCGAATATGTTGTTACATTTACCATTGAGAAAAAGATCGTTAAGTTCAATGAGGTTAAGAAATATGGTCTTTCTAAATGCCCTGTATATGGGAGACTACCATGGATTGGTTTCGTGAGTCAAACTTACGCCGACAAAATTTCCAATTCCATCAAACTGTATTTCAATAACCTTATGGATCGGAGTAATTTTTTCAACCAGAAGGGCGTTCCACATTTGCCGTAATGATGTGAGATGGACTATGTGGGCAAGACAATCCAGGGTATGGAGGTTAGGATTTCCCAGCATGTCCCGGACCAGGTTCGTAGACACGAGCCTGTGACAACCGCGCGTTCTCAGACTCATGACCCCGCGATCGGTGGGTACATATTAAATTCTGTTGCTTGCAGGACGAATCATTCTCCTGAGCTCTTCTCTGTATTGCACAAGGCACGGACCAGACTCCAGTTAGACATCTTGGAGTTTGTTATTATTAATAAGCAACGTACTGCCCTGTGTAGAGAACGGGAGTTGAAACGTAAGTTGGCCCTATTTGCGGAAACCGTGGTCTGATTGGGAAGAAAATTAGTATTTTTATTTTTTTCCAATGCCATCCTCTAGCTTGGTAATTTATATTTTAATATCAAATGTTGGTAAAAAGTTTTTTCTTATCAACTAATTCGTTCTATATTGCCGACGATTTTATTTTTGAAGTGTCGGCCGAATTTGTATCTTATTCATATATATATATATATATATATATATATATATATATATATATATATATATATATATATATATATATATATATATATATATGTCTCTATCTTAGTCGAGTTTCACATTTCGTAATTCTTGATTCTATAGACATTGAGCACTGTGGAATTTTGTTTTTTAAGTTTCTATTACGTTCTTTTCCGTATCTTCAGGCGATTTCGCTCAAGGTACCGAAATTTTGATACCAAAGTAGCGGAATCAGCTGATCTCATAATTTTCTATGCTTAAAAGATTTAAATGTTAATTTTCTTATTTTTTTTTTTATGCTTATTGATCACTTTTTAATTTTATTGTTACCTGGTGTAGTTCAGCACTCACCATTAAATTATATATATATATATATATATATATATATATATATATATATATATATATATATATATTCAACACATACCCACATAAAATTTTTGTGTTCGTGTATATATATATATATATATATATATATAAAACACGCACACACAAAATTATGTGCACATGTGTTGGAATATATATAAAGGAAGAAAAATGCATGGAACCTGTTTATACATGTATAGAGTAACATATATCTCTGTGTTTAAACAAATCCAGGGAATGCAAAATTCTAACTTATTAGAAATATAGACATACACGCGCGGGTGTGATCAACATTTGGAAGATTGGTGCATTACAATTTTAATTTGCTGTGTCCTGGCTGTGCTATGCATAAAACATAAATATGAATGTACGCCTAAAAATCTTCTGCGATTCAGATTAAAATATAAAAGTTAAAATAAACCCCATTTTCAGAAGAAAAAAAAATCTAGATCCTACTGGAATCTTTAAAGTAATTCCTTCCACGTGAAATTTTGTGAGACCCATCCTCTTCCAAAAAAGTGAAGAAGCATTCGACAGTGCCATGTAGTCAATTATTTCTGGGACCTAGCACAAAAGGAACGCCATTAGGTTGACATCAATGACGCCTACATTTTCCCGCTTAATGATTCTTTATCGACAGCTCTGACAATACAACTTAAATCCCTAATCGGAAGTTAACTTTAACCTTCTTCCTTCGTTTTCTGCCATGACTGTATTGTATATTTATATACAACTAACAGATGTCTTCTCAATCATTTCCTTTTTCTCATCGTCTCACTTGCCGTTTTATCTTTCTTTCTGCAACGAGATATAAGAAGAAGAAGAAAAAGAAGTGGAAGATAACTATACGTTGATGAAAAGTATTTTAAGTGAAAAAAAAAAACATCTAAAAAAAGTACGAGAATTTAAATGACCTAAAAAGAACCTCTTTAAAAATAATAATGAAGCGATGCTTTTTTGAATCGTGTCAAGACACGGGAAATGAGAGATGGGGAATGCAGATGTGGTTAAATATGGATTAGAAAAATGTTTATTTTGAAGGTTAGAAAAAGTAAATAATGAAAATTGAATGACGAAAAAAGGTTCGAGATTGTTGGATGCGAAGAAAATTGAATAATAAACAGAAGTGCAACGGAAGTGCCCATTAAGTAAGCGACTTTTAAACAATAAATAAGAGTAAAGGAAACGATGAAATAACGAGAGTTTGTTCTGAGGAAGAGCAAATATAGAAAAACTAAAACGCAGTTATAAGCTAAAAGCAATAGTGTATGTGTAGGTGGAGAATAAATAGACAAAAATTAAACAATGTTATAAAGATAAAAGAAGTCGCGCTTTAGCAACGAATGACAAAAATTGTTCAAAAGAGAGCAAGGAGAGGCACAGAGTTAAGCATGAGAGAAAAAGCAATGATGTTTGAAGTCTTGAAGGAGAGTAACAACGAACAGTAAGAGGGAAAATATGTGAATTATGACGAAGAATAAGAAGGCTCAGAGAACCAGAAAATTAAAGAATGAAAAAAAAAAAGAGCAAATAGTAAAAAAATGAAAATCACCACACAACTATTTAGAAAGAACATATGCTGAGGCGAGCAGTGATATCACGTAGTAAAGGAGAACGAAATTAGAACTTTGTAAAAGAGAAGAGGTAGTAAAAGAAAGCGGTGATAGAACATAGTAAAAGGAATCAATGGTATGATGAAGTAAGAGATATCAGATAGAAAGTACTAAAAGAGCTGAGATAGTTTGTATTAAGAATAGCAGAGATAGAATGTAATAAGTAACTACGGTAAAGAAGACCAATTAGGAACTACTCAACTTAAATATTTAGTTGTTGGCTTTTTATTAAAATTTTCAGACTTCATTAAGTATTAATAAAACCTGTGTGCGATGAATTATTTCCAATGCTACAGATCTTTTCTCCAATGATGAAATATCCCAAGCCTATCGCTCTTTCCATGACAAATATTCAGACGACTTCCACCAATTAAAACTTTTACGATGATGACACGCTGTGCACAAAGTCGAATTCTCA
Source organism: Acanthosepion pharaonis (assembly GCA_903632075.3). Taxonomy (NCBI): domain Eukaryota; kingdom Metazoa; phylum Mollusca; class Cephalopoda; order Sepiida; family Sepiidae; genus Acanthosepion; species Acanthosepion pharaonis. The sequence goes on along the minus strand of CAHIKZ030001768.1, from coordinate 2,282,903 downwards.
AAATTCTTTTCTTATCCTATTGCTAAGAAGGACTTTCCACCAAGAATGTTTCGTCTTGAGAACCGCTAATTTCTAGAACAGATTCCCGAGAGAATGCTTCCCCAATCTCTACAGTTTCAGTTGTAGGGTCAATCGATATCTATTCTACATATTGTCACATTCTGCAACTATTTGCTCCTCTTACGTGCAGACGACAACTTCATTCAGTAGTCCTCTATCTAGAGTGGCTATTAGGCCTTGTGTTGAGTTCATATTTATTAAAAAGTACGATCAATCAATAGCGAAAAGGAAATTATTGGCGTATCGCCTAAAAAGGACATGTTAAGAATGTACATCTTGCATTAGACTAATAAAGCAACCAATGAACCATTTTACGAAAAGATAGAAAACATAAATCAGGAAAAAAAAAACAAAAAAACCTAGGATAATACTCAAAGAATAAAAAAAAGAAAAATCTTTCCTTCTTATTTCGGTGCTTTTCTAAAATTGTCTTCGCAGTGATTTCCCAGCGTTGATCGATATTAAATGGCAGTCTAATGTTTGGCTGTAGCAACAGCAACAGCAGTAGGGAGTTGATTTAATTTGAACTAATCGCCAGATGAAAAGGGGTAATTCTTCGGGTATGGACGCGGCAGACATTTTTTTCGATAAACATCCTCACGTGACGTCGATTGCAAAGCTGTCTAGTAACGCCATATTTGCAATGAATGTCGCTTATTAGAGTAACGGTGAAGACTGATTAAAATCCCTAGAACGACAGGCAAGGTATTCGTGGAGAAAATTAATTAACGGCGGCGAAAAAGTAATTCAATTGAAATAAGTTTATGACAGAGATAAATAAAATATATCATGAATATATAGTAAAGAAATAAAACGTCGATAGAATTACGTGAACAAATAAAAAATCTATATTTCCAATCATAATGTGAACTATACATCAATGTAATTCTTCTTTTTTGTTGTTGTTGTCTTTGACAGTCAGCTCGAATAGATGAAGTAAACTATTTGAGGAGGCACGGTGGAGTAATGGATAGCGGCTTGGATTGAGGAATCGGAGAGCCGAGTTCGAATTCCAGTCGAATCCATTACATTCACTTACGTGCTAACACCATTGGGAAAGATGTGAATCCTCTTTCTTCTCCCTCCAGCTATGGGTAAATAGCAGGACAGACTGGGTTCTATAGACTTGGATGGCAACTGGTCTAGGAGAAGGAAAACTCTGAATTCAAACCTGCTCTTAGGAGGGTGAATGGAGTCTCTCTGAGCCTTGGTTGGCAATCCATTTTAGTGTTGGTGTCACGATAAAAAAACACCCTTGATAGCCCTAGCGAAGCATCAAGAATTCAGCTATTTGACAAGATTATGAACTACATCAATCAAAGTATTGGTGAGTTCAATCTCGGCTGTGGTCGCAAGATGAAACTATTTGTAAAATTTACAACTTAATGGTCACCAGTGTAACGCGAGAGAGCTATGGTAGAAGGATTGATTATCCCATTAAATTTTCCCCATCATGGACATTTCCGTAGTTAACGAACGAAGCGGAATGTCTGAAAGCAAAAGGAATGACAAAAATGCTTTGTTGTCTACTAAGACATACACAAAACTATATGCATATACGTGTGTCAAATGCGGAGAATAATATATCACACATATCTACACAGCAAAGCAAAGTGTAAGGAGAAACAAAAATGAAGGGTCTTACATATAATATGGAGTACTCCAGTGTCTGGAGAAGCCATGTTTAGGTTTCGAGATTCAAACGGACCGGCTTCATCTATGTCAAAGGCGAGGACATATTGCACGAACGGAAACAGCTAGTCTTGGGTTTTCCCAAACTGAGGACTACAAACTGGAGTTTCTTTCTGTATCTGGGAAAGATAAATTCCCAAAAAGGAAACTGCACAATTGACTTATAAGCTGAATGGTAGGCAGATCTAGCCTTTGCCAGGGCCATGGAGGTCCCGATCTAAAGAGAGCAAACTTCCTGTTTCGCTGCTGTAGAACAAACTAAATTTGACAGCCACTTTCGTCACAATACGGAGTGGCATCATTAAGCGGCTGTCATGTGACTTATCTCTACCAAAGAGAGACAATTGCCTTTTGTATCTTTACAATATCTTTAGCATCAATAAAAATTTCTTTTCCTTATTTTATGTTCCATGTCTTTTCAGAATGTGAGCGGAAATAGCTCACATTCTGAAAAGACATGGAACAATAGCTTTTGTTTCTCTAAGTAACTCTGCACCTCTACTACATCTCTTTGTGCTTATGGCCACATCACGTTGAAACACCAGTCCCCGTACGTTAAGCAACGTCTAGCTTGGTCAACACTTAGATAGGTGACCGCTTGAGAATATCAGGTGCTGTAAGCTTGTATGTGCGGATGGTGTAATGGATAATGGCTCGGAATTTTTAATCTGAAAGCGGAGTTCCAATTTCAATTGCGCAAATAAACTTGGGAAAGGTATCAATCCATTTCTTTTTAACTCCATATGGGTTAAGTAGATAGACTTGCATCAGTAAATCGTTATCTCCAAAAAATATTCTTACAATCTAAAAATAATTTCTGGCTTTAAATAACCTGCAAAGATGTGACAAACCGTAAAAACGAGCCAATAAGTCAGTACATCTCTTTGTTTTTGTACGGTTATCAGCTCACTCAAACAAGTTAGGTATGTTAATAGCCTGTTTCTATTGCATTCACTCATTCCCGTGAGTGTTAATTTCTACAGAACTTCTTTCCTCATTATATGTCCCAGTAATTTCAGTTATCTTTCTTATTGCAGTTTTCTAGTTTCTTTAAAACTTACTTCTTACTCATATTTTCTAGCCATTGTGTCCTCAGCATTCTTCTATAGAACCATATCTCTGTCACCACAGATCTCTCCTTCTCCTGGGAGGAGATTGTTCTGAATTCCACTGCCATATAAGAGATAAGAGTTTAACACTCTTTTCATTGTTTTTGTAGACATTCATCTATCTCTTCACAATTTGCTCTTCTCTCTTGTGAGCGTTTTTGCTAGATAGTTTCGCCTACAGCGCAAGTTGCTACATAACCAAAACCTAAACACTCAATTCATGTTCTTAAATAGATTCATCGAGACGTTCATTTGGATGTCAGGTATGACAGTCAATACTTTCAGAAATATCTAAACTGTCAGTTGTATACGACTGTGCTCTCAGATAAATTATTTTAAATCGTTTCGAGTGAATCAAACATGTAAGTCTTAGTATCATCCTTCTTCGAACCTTGTGGACTGGCGCTACATAATCACAAAAAACTGTACCAGATAACAGAAACCACGTCACCTGAGAACTTCAACAAGCACAACTAAAGTAAAGAGCACATACAACTCAAAGAGAAAATAATGGCATAATCAAGATGTTGAAGTTCCACACATCTTGAACTCTAAGGTTAGGAAGGAAACCTATATCAATATTGGAAAGAACAATAAAGTTTATTGGACATGAGAAAACTATTTTCCTGTTTTTTTTTAATAGAAAAATCGTATACATTTCAACCGATAGTAGTTGTTTGATCAATGAATGTCAAATGTTTCCTTATAAGGAAACAGTTAATATTGCCATTACTAATACTTGAAATTTTACTATGAAGCCGAAATCCATATCTGACAACAATATGATTGAATTAGAAGCTCTGAAGATTATTAGATCCCCAGCACTCTTTTTTTAAACTGTGGACTGAATATACTGTTGAAAACTGTTTTCGATTTTTTTCTGTATTCAACATTTATTTATTTTTTTGATGAAAAAAAAAAAAAAACCTGTGGAAATGTTTGGTTGTAAGCAGTCTTTGTTGGGAATGATTTACAAAATTCCAAAAAGGTTAATTTGACTTGGAGGTCAAACCATGATGCAGTAGAAGTTGGAACTGACAACTTTATAAGCTCTTTGAGACGATCCTACCCAATCAATGTTGGAATTAGCTGAAATGTTCGGTTTCGATAAATCAACATGTGTAAAGAAGCAGTGGCTTGTTAATTTTTACGCCTCCAAAACGACATTATTTTAATCATTATAAAGAACATTGTTGTCTTACATCAGGATTCCTTGAGGGTAACTCACTGCGTCTTATTCAGGTTTTCCACTGATATGAAATATCATTGATACTGAATCAATTGCTAAGTCTGCTGCGAGGAAATTTGGTTAACTATGTCGTTCTAGAAAATTTTCTCTCGCCACAATATACTTTGAACATTTATAAGACTACCATTCGTCCGTGCATAGAATATTTGTTGCATCTGGTCTGGGGCTTCTTTTTTTATACCTAGGGAACCCTGAAAAATTTAAAGAAAATCTACAACATAATCGGGTCGGATCTGGCATTTCGGCTTCTGTTACTTTTCAACAGCTGTAATGTTGCTTTTCAATAAATATTTTCACGTTGCTATTTCAATAAATATTTTCTCATTGCTATTTCAATAAATATTTTCACGTTGCTATTTCAATAAATATTTTCTCATTGCTATTTCAATAAATATTTTCACGTTGCTATTTCAATAAATATTTTCCTGTTGCTATTTCAATAAATATTTTCACATTGCTATTTCAATAAATATTTTCCTGTTGCTATTTCAATAAATATTTTCACGTTGCTATTTCAATAAATATTTTCTCATTGCTATTTCAATAAATATTTTCACGTTGCTATTTCAATAAATATTTTCACGTGGCTATTTCAATAAATATTTTCACATTGCTATTTCAATAAATATATTCCTGTTGCTATTTCAATAAATATTTTCACGTGGCTATTTCAATAAATATTTTCACGTTGCTATTTCAATAAATATTTTCCTGTTGCTATTTCAATAAATATTTTCTCGTTGCTATTTCAATAAATATTTTCACGTTGCTATTTCAATAAATATTTTCCTGTTGCTATTTCAATAAATATTTTCACATTGCTATTTCAATAAATATTTCCTCGTTGCTATTTCAATAAATATTTCCTCGTTGCTATTTCAATAAATATTTTCACGTTGCTATTTCAATAAATATTTTCATGTTGCTATTTCAATAAATATTTTCACATTGCTATTTCAATAAATATTTTCACGTTGTACTGATTAGAGTTCCTCTTTGGTACGTCAACTCCACATAGTACTTTATTGACAGATATGTCTCATAATTTCACTGTTGAAATCACTAGTTGTAACCGTAAGTCCTATGCTAGCAGCTTCTTCTTCTGCATTTCTCTCTTATCGAACTCTCTTCCAGCTTCTTGCTTTCCTGTCAACTACAATTTTCAAAAAGGTGAAATGTCTGTCGTCATCTTTTGTATCTTTGAAACTTGTTCTTTTATTGTTCTCTCTCATTACTTTCCGCTTAGTAACCCCTTGCTTACTCGTGACTTTTATTGTCTTGCTTGAAATCAGATGATTTAAAAAGTGTATAATAGAGATTCAAAAAGCAGAAAATTTGGTTCTAATTTAATTTTGCAAGTGAAGCATTGGACAACGTCTCAATAACTGCATGTTTCTTTTCTTGCCAATCGTTAAAATATCTATTAGTGTAAGAACGTAACCGGAGAACAAAAATTGATTCACTAAAATAAACCGAAGCGTCAAAAATCATAAATCCATCCCAGTCAGTCCGCAACCATAAAACGTAAACTGAGGTAGAGATATATTGACAGTCGAATGACATCCAGGACCGACTTTGCCAATTAAAATTACGCGATTGACTGAAACATTTCAATTTTTTTCTTGACTCTCTAATTCTTACAATTTTGTTACATATTGTTGTTGTTCATGTGCTTGCATTTTCACCAGATGTATGGTGGTCATTACTAAGGATTGCTAGAGAGTAAGACATTTCAAATCTCCAGCAACTTACACAGTATAGTGATTTACTAAGCCCGGCTTAGATGTGGCACAAGGCCGAAAGTGTGGGGCACCCAGTGAGGATCGAACTCACTACTCAGTTGTAATTGATCTAGAAAGACAAGCTTTCTAACCATGTCACCACGACGAGGTGCCCAAACGGAAGAACGGGTCTGGCTTACAGTACCAGGTGTTCCCAAGCAACTTACACAGTATATTAGCAAATCATAGCAACGCTACCACAATCTCTACAAACTTTCTACAATCTCAAACCTTCCCCCGATTGACCCCACCTCCGAGGTTTTTGGCACATTTCCATGTACAGCTATTATTATGAGTGTTGGGGTAACATTACTTCCTCTTCCCGAATTATTTTTCACCGCGCTTGGCTGGTAACACTTAATTGTGAGTTAGTGACGCCCTATTCTGGACAGCGGACATTTTTTAGATAAACGCAGTGAAGAGATTTATCTCAGACAAGTAAGGAAAACAATATCGCTTTCAGCAAAATAATGAGCTACATTTGTGAGTAAGGACTAACTTTATAATATTTTCTTTTTCTGTGTCGGAAAGGAAGTATATAATACATTGATATATTTTGTTACAAGGTTCTCTTTGTAGAAAATAATACATTCATTTAGAGTTTGACGACGTCTCCTTTTTCCTTTCTTTTCTTTCTTTTATTTTTTGTTTTTAAGGTTTAGGTAAATTTCCGCACGTAGGGCAGGTATTATTAAGCCCGCACACAAGTATTTAGTAAATCCAACATGGGCATAGTTTTTATATTTCCGAACTTGCTCAACAGTTTTGGATAGTATTTCCCAAACTTGCTCCGGATAGTTCTTTAATTATTTTACTTGCCTTTACGTTCTGTGTTTTAATGGGTGAATTTCTGATCTTTCTGCATGGATGAATTGGTAGTCTGGGAGAAGAAATCCTTGAGTATTTTATAATCTTCATTTTTGTGGGACGTTCCATGGTTAGTGCTGATACCCACATCCGTCTTAATCGACTCCTAGTCGTTTATTCATTTCCCAGTATGTGACAGTTGCCACGCTCGGATCAGCGAACCGAAGCTGAAAAGTGCTAGAGATTAGAAGATACAAGCTGTTACTTAATACTCTACGATAACCACCAGATATTTGGTGTGAAAATTTGAGAACATAAATAATAATAATAATAATAATAGTAATAATAGTAATAATAGTAATAATAACTTACAATATTGATGTATCTGTTAGGTGTCTGTGTGTAAATATTTCCAGCGCAAACTGAATATTTCTTTGGCATATTAATAAGCACTGTAAATGGAAAAGACATAGGCTCTCTTTCTCACTTGATCCACCTTTCTCTTGATCTCTAACTTGAGCTCTTCGCCCCAGGATTCAGTAAAGATAAAACTTCCCGTTTTCAATATGGAGAGATTTATTCGCAGAGAAAACCTTCAACCAAATCACATGGCTTATTCGTGCATCACACATAAACTATAGTTAATCAGATAGATGTATGTCTTTCTTTTTTTCTGAGCTATGTCTATTTGCATACAAGCAAGCATATGTTTTCGCTCTTCTTGAATGATCTTGTTATATATATATATATATATATATATATATATATATATATATATATATATATATATATAGTTTTAAGCTATGCTATATTTATGGGTTAAAGTGCTCATTATGAGAAATGGAGCGTATGTAAATATAAAATTGGATATTGAAGTCAACACGCAGAGGCGACAGTCATTATTATGCTGAACGCAATCGTCAGACCATCCATTGCGTTTATTATGAAACAGACTGTTGCCTCTGGGTGAATTCAATGTCCACTTTTATATATATATATATATATATATATATATATATATATATATATATATATATATATATATAACAACATAATTCAACAATATATATGTGTGTGCGTGCGTAAATAAATAGATAGATAGATAGATAGATAGATAGATAGATAGATAGATAGATAGATAGATAGATAGATAGATAGATAGATACTATTTCTCTCTATTCATGTCTGTCTTTCTCATCATATATTTTTGTATTTCAGTCTGAGTACAGATAGGTTAGAATTTTTTACTAAAAATAAAATGATAGATGTAAACATACAATTTATCTGTATATTTATGTCAGTCTTTTTCATCATTATATTTTTGTAATTCAGTCGAATTTTTACTAAAAAAATAACATTGTAGATAGATAGATGTAAACAGACAATTTGTTTGTCTATTTATGTTAGTTTTTCTCATCATAATATTTTTGTATTTCAGTGTAAGCAGATTTAGATAGATTCGAATTTTTACTAAAAATAAAATGTTAGATAGATAGATAGATAGATAGATAGATAGATAGATATGGGCATAAAATATACGTATACGCCTATATACTTGCACGTACACAGACTTTTCTCAGCTGTTATAAAAAAGTGCTCAATGTTATATAACAGACTATTAACTATATATTAGTGAATAGATAGATAGATAGATAGATAGATAGATAGATAGATAGATATTAACCATTTCACGCCAAGCAAGGCAATAAACCCACTAAAACGCAAGGGGGTGACGGACTGTGAGAGAATATGAGAAAAGAAAACATTATTAAGGAGAAAGAACAATAAAAGAACAGAAATTAAGAAGACCGAAGATAAACGATAGATATTGCATTTATATTTTTGAAGATAAATGTTGGCTGGAATGCAAGAAGCCAGAAGAGAGTTCCACAATCAAGGAGTTTGAGCCAAGAAACTGGTATCATAGAAATTACGTTTACATTTAGCCATTTTAACTGTAAAATCACGTGAACTTGTCTCCAATCACGTACTGTGCTTAAATTAATCAAGTCTAGATACCAAAGAGGAAAGGTCATTAGAACAATTACTATGAAAATATTCATAAATTTTTTTATAGATATTTAAACCTTCCATTCGCTTATTTTGAAAATATTATGACATTCACCCGAATATCCTTTAAAATTAATATCTCCATTTAGCCACAAAACTGATAATTAGAGGCTTCCCCGTAGAGATATGGCACATAATTAGTACTGTGTAGTGAGTTCAACCTCTCTCATCCCTATGAGATGTTACCAAATTAGATCAAACTTAATAAATGCCTCTATAAATATTAATATTTAAGTACACATTGAGAATTTAAAGATTTATTTTTTAAATGCTATAATGTTTCTTAATGTTGTTTTTGGTATGACTTATTAATATAATTAAGGTCTATTTGTTGAGAATAGAGCGAGAAAGAAGAGAATGTCGTATATGCTTATTTAAGAGTGGGGAAAGAATATCACTTGAAAATGGTAGTCGAAGCTTTTAAAGTTATTTGTCGATTAGAAGAATAAAACATTTGAAAAGCTGCAGAATGAAATCTGAGATAAAACTGTCACAGAGTCAAGGTTAATTTTTCTTTTGCTTCGTCTCTATCTCCACATTCTCTGTATATCTGTCTCTCTCTCTCTCTCTCTCTCTCTCTCTCTCTCTCTCTCTCTCTCTCTCTCTCTATTTTATCCCGTCTCAACCAAGCGACCAACACCAGGCGACAAGTTAGAACGCCCTCCGCGCTACTTTTCGCTGCGAACCGGAACCGGATGTTGCTTTTCATGCATATATCAGTCCTTCCCTGGATGAATTTTTAGAGACGCTTTCCTATCACCCCCTATTCACGTTCACGGCCGTCTCGTTTATGACCCACATTTTCTCTCATCTGGCTTATTTGACTATTGATCTCCCTCTTCTTCTTTTCTCTCCTCTCTCTCTCTCCCTCCCACCCCCTCTCTCTCTCTTAACCTTTTTTTAAAATTTCATTGCTAATTTTGGAGTTTCATTATCCTTGATCTTGATCTTCGTCTTCTTTTTCCTCTACTGCTTCTTCATTTCTTTTCTTCACTCCGTTCGTTTCTACTCAGTTCTGTTAATATCTCTTCCTTGGTCTCCATAAACTCACGACCTTTGCCCTCTTTCTCTAGTTCTTCTAAGGCTTTTTCTTTCGTTTTTTTTCTGTCCTTCTTTCTTTCTTTTTCTCTTTTTATTCCTTTCATTCTTTTATCTTTCTTTAAAATCATCACTTAATTCTCGTCTGTGCTCGCAAAACTCTTTTCCATGGTTTGAATTAATCACGATTCCAGATTCGTTGATGGAGAGCTGGAGAGAAAAAAAAAAGGCCGATTCGGATGGCATAATTTCCTGTCAAACAGGAAAATCGCGCTCAAAACCTTTTAGCTGCAGCATTGTATGAAGAAGGTTGGGGGTCATTGACCAGGCACCAAGAGACGGACTGGACGGAGTAAGATATAAAGTTACAAACGATAGACAGGCAAAAAGGAAGAAGAAGGGGAGTTAATCAACAAAACGAGACAGAAATATAAGGAAAACTACAAGTGAGAGAGAAAAGAAAGAAAATGGACAAGTGGGAAATCTTCACGAAAGAAGAGATGAATAAGAAGCCAGCTGAGCAGAAAAGGAAGAAATTAAAAAGACAGCCTCGGACGAGAGTCTTGCTTTAATTATGGGCTTCTTAATACACGGGAATGGAGAAGAAAGCTGAGGAGATATCGGAAAAATGGATTTCTCATTACAAATCTAAAAGAGTACATTAGAGAACGAGAGTGCGGGTTACTAAAAAGCGATGATAATTTAATAATGATAAGTACTGTGAAAATGTGTTATTTTCTGTTAGAGAAAGAATAAACTAAGGAACTGAGAGGGCATGTTTTAATGGGAAAGAAAGAAAGAACTGATCACAGAGAAAGAGAGAGAGAGAGTATAATACTAGTAGTATCAATAAAAAATGAGAATAATAAAACTCTTTAAATAGATACACAATAAATAAACATATATATATATATATTATATAATTATAATATATATTCATAATTATATAAATATATATATATGTGTGTGTGTGTGTGTTGGTTGCGTATAATTTTGCTTCTAATAATATATCACGTCAGAGTGACCAGTTAATGGGGTTAATAATATATGACGTCGAGGAAGAAACCAGATATTCTTCAGGTTTTCATTTATCCCATTACACTCATTATTATATACAAGATATAATGACAACTTGTTTCACGGACGGGGCGAAATAGCTGAAATGAAATGAATGACATACATGCTTTGTTCTCACAGAGATTTTTATACCGCTAAGTTATGCACAAAATTATGTACACATATTTACATTTTCGCACACAGAGAAACTATAACATATGCATGCAACAACAAGCGATGTGGAAAGTAAACGTGAAGGGTGGATTTTACTTGTAATCATTCTCAACGGGAAACTGAGCTGCCGGAGTCTTTGTTTTTCTTGAGAAGCATTATTTAGGATTATCAGCAGATATTCGAACCAGCCGGATTTATCTTCTATGCTAATAACGAGGACATATTCTTCTCAAACTAGAAAAGGTGAGTCAAGTTTTTTTTCTCCAATATGTCTGCGAGTCCACATGAAAACAGTGCTATGGGCTTGTAAACTGAACCGCAGTCCCGGTGGAGGCAGATTTAGCCTAGGCATGGGCAGCGGTCCACGCGAATCTAGAAACTTGCCCGTGTTAAAAAAAGCAATTGATCGGTTTGACTCCTGGAAACTAACTGACAGACTGGCTACTTTCGTCGCTCTATAAAGTGACGTTTCAAATATGCATTCCAACATGTATTTGGAAGATGGAAGCACCATCACCATCCGATATCTCATGTCACCCGACCTGGCTCCATGCCAAGTATTTATATCCATGTTAAATATTAATGCGTCTATAGCTGCATATATAGAGTTGTCACATGATTTCTCATCAGCCATAATTCCATAGAATATGGAATATAATTGAAAACAGAAATTCGCTATTTATTAACGGAAGGAACGTGTATGTTATGCGTGTGTTTGTTTGTGTGTGTGTGTGTGTGTGTGTGTGTGTGTGTGTAAGAGAGCAATAAATTTCGTGTGGATAATAAAATATCAACGGAGTTCAGTGAAAAGATCTAAAGGGAAATGGAATGATTAAAAAAATTAAAACAGACTCATAATCAAAAAGCTTAAATACGAAAAACACCCAATCATATCGACCAGTTAACTATTCATAGCAAACCATTTTGAAGAACTCGTTTGTGGTCATTCAATGACTGTTATTTTCTTTATGTTTTAGTTTTATGGATTAATTTCAAACTAATCTTTTGATTGGCCATCTATTTTTGTATCGGTTATAGACCGAACAAGCATATGTTATTTTCAGCCTTTGTTTTAAACAAATTCTAGACATTCATTAGATTTGTTTTAGAGTATTTAGTCCTGCTATTCCGTTATTGCATCACTCACTCAACAAAAAAAGAATCTCTATTTTATGCACCAAGTCTTTTATATTTTATATATATATATATATATATATATATATATATATATATATATATATATATATATGTATGCATATAAATAAAAAGAAAGAACAATAAGATATATAATCCGGTGTTATTTTTACAAAATAGTGCTCAATGTAAATTTACAGAGCATAATATCATAAATTAATTGATTTAAAATGTTTTTTTCGCTACACAGTTCTAACCCTGTTTCAAAAATGGAAGCTAAAAGCCTCGAATTTAATTTTGTAATTAAATTAAAGACATTAGTTCCATTTCATGCTCGAGCGAATTTTGGAGTAACTTTTAAAATTACTGGGTAAAATTACAGCTAAAATCATAATTCACGTTTCCAAGGTTACAGATGAATCCATTTTACTTGACTAGGGGTGTCTGGGTGTTCAATATGTCTATATTTTAATGTATCAGTTATTGCTACGTTTTGGTAGTGGGTAGGGATGTATTTTTCAATGAAATCTAACCTCCGTTAAAAGCGTGTCGTCTGGATTTTTTAAAATTTTATTGTTAACGGCAAAAATTCTTATGGCATTTTTTTCCCATTCGTATATTTAAAGATTTTTGGGGGGTGTTTAGGTTAGAATACTTTTTATTTAACTACGATTTGAAATATTTTTACTTTTAATTTTTAATTTTTAATATACTATATTTCTTTTAAGAACAATCAAATGTAATTAGAATCCCTTACAGTATGTAGAATTATTATCACATCAAGTATAAGTATGTAAATTATTAGGTTACAATTTTTTTTTATATTTAAATTTTATTTAAGTAATATTTATGACAATGACGGCAAAACTAGCTACTTAATTTCACTGATTTAGTAAATTTTTATTTTTTATATAAACCTCGTAATATATTGTTTTTCATGTAAGTACAAAGGACATGGGTCATTCAAAAGCTTACATCTCCTAGCAATATTACATATTAATTTCATTTTACTGTATGTATTTTATTGGGTTCTTTTAATTGCGTGTAGTACTAAGAGGGAGGTCTTTAGGTATGGAAACGTTTTATTTAATTACAATTTAAAAGAATTTTAGGTTAGAATTCATTTTATTTAACTACAATTTTAATTACAACTTTAAAATATTTTCATTGTTAGTTTTAATAGACTATATTTCTTTTAATAGAATTAGAACTGTGTAGCGAAAAAACATATTTTAAATCAATTAATTTATAATATATATATATATATATATATATATATATATATATATATATATATATATGACATTTTTTTCTTTATACGTTCTTTTATAGATACAAATATTTAAGTACATGTTCTGTTTATAATAAACAGTATTAATGATATTTACCGGCCTGAATGTCCAAAAAATTCTCATAGAAAATATGCGTCCTCTGATAGGAATCGAACATGTATCCTATACGGAATCATCATGTAACCTGACGTGCTTTTTACATTTGAATACTCATTGAGCAGATATGAATGTACGAGAAAAAGAGTAAAATCGGCCTTCCTAACCGAAACGCTCCTCTATGGCTCAATCAGTAAAAAAACGTCAGGACGCATATTTTCTATGAGAATTTCTCAGACATTCAGGCCGGTAAATGTTATTAATACTGTTTATTGTAAAGAGAGCATTTACTTCAATATCTGTATCTATAAAAATGAATGTATAAATATAAAAAATTTCTTAAAATAATTGTCGAACTTTGTCCATTTCATAATATATCTATACAGTGTAACCCGGATATAAGAGAATTGTCGGGACCGGAGAAGAAGTCTCTTATATCCGGGTTTCTCTTATATCCGGGTTTGGTCTATTTTGTTTGCATTAACATAGGCTCTAATTTGGGACCAGAGAAAATCTCCCTTATATCCGGGTTTCTCTTATATCCAGGTCTATTATATCTGGGTTACACTATATATATATATATATATATATATATATATATATATATATATATATATGAATGTTATTTGAAATTTGACATCCGTTTGTGGATGACTAGTTATTTTTGGTGAATATTTTTTAATTTATCGATAGAGGCCAATAACAAAAAACGAAAGAAATGGAAAAGAAGAAAGCAAAAGGTAGGCCAACCATGATACCGACAATAGAAAGTTAATGATTTTGGCCCCTCCACCCCACCTCCTAACTCCTCCCCTACCTTTTCATTCACCCATCTCAAATCAGTGTTTGGCCGAGGAAAGCTGAGACCCATTTCAGCGTATCCTTATTTTGCCGAAAACATCATAGAAAATAACTTAGTCTACACTGTCTATTAAAAAATCAAATGTAAACATTGGAATGAAGCATGTGTAGAGTTTTGCGTTTGTAAGTTACATTGCCTTGTGCCATATTGTTCTTTGAATTTTAGTTTATTTTTTGTTTCGTTGTTTGTTGCTTTAGACTGTGATGTTTTACCTACCCTTCATCGTATCGTGCGTATTTTGTTCTCCCCATTGCTATTAATTATCAAAGATTTTATTTAACTCCTTCCCCAAATTTGGTGAATTTAAAATGTGCTCACCTACTATTGCTTATCTGTAGAATAACAATACAATAAACAGCACTTATCGGCGTAAGGGTCCCAGCTAGCGTCCAGCTGGCAGACAAAAATAAAGCAGGTTGTAACTCAGTACAAACCCTGCAAACTAACTGATGAATCAAGCTGGTATTTATACAGAAATACCTCCACTCATGTACCAGCAGCCAATCACAGCCCAAGCAATGGACTATCCCACTTTAGCACAATGAGATGCTCCATGACACCATAAATAGCTCTCTTAAGGTTGAGTTATTATTCACTCAGCTGGCTCCACAACTGAGTGTTTATCTTGACCACGTGATTGTTCTACATTATCAATGCGGATAAACTGATGCGACAAGAGTGAACAAAGTTTTACCATCCCGACTTTTTGTTCGTAGTAGACATCAAAAGTTATACTGTCATAACTTAATATGAACTCCCTCGTATTTTTTCCTTCTTCCCAAGAATGCAGTATGTTAGATGCTATAGCTAACACTATAGAAAAGGTACTTTCTCTCAATTCCATCTGCGAACATCTTTGGTTGCGGTGACTTTAATGCTCCTCATTACACGTTGCTGAAGCATTCTAAAGGTACTGATGTTGCCGGTATACATCATTAAATTTTTCCATTGCCCAAACCCTTACTCAAATCGTGGACTTTCCTAGCCAAACCGAGCAACATACTTCCTATTGGATCTATTCCTTTCCTCTATCCACTACTGCCAAGTTTCACAATACTGCCCTCTTGGAACACTCTGTAGTAGCTATTGCTATCTCCTGTCAAGCATTCATTAAACAGGATTCCCCTATCTATAAGACCTCTATCCGGTATCATTCTGATTTGGGCTCATTCCTTGATTTGTTTCGTGACGCCCCTTAGACTGACATCTTCAAACTCCAAGTTGAAAATTCCGTCACTGAGGTTTCATCTTAGGTCAAAGCCGGCATGGACGCTTTCATCATTTCTCGGAAATGCCAGGTAAAACCGCAATCCTCTCCATAGTTCACACTAGCATGCTTGGCCGACATAGCGCATAGGAACCACTATTTCCGGCAATACCAGCGTGACAGCTCTTGTCATAACAGGTGCCTATTCGCTACTGCTCGTAATAAATGCAAGCGAGTCCTCGAAGGAGCTAAGTCCCTGTTTGCGGAGAGAAACAACTGTGGCTCTCGTGATTACTGTCGACCCTGTGATAGGGTAAAAAATAAGTGCAATGTCTCTTTTCTCCCTCTTCAATCAATTTGATGTGTTATCGCCTTCTGCTGATAAAGTTGAATGTCCGTAAATACTACTCAAGCTCTACTCTTGACTCATCTGGTTTATCCATGCCTAACTTCCCACTTAGAAATGATTCTCTGTTGAGTGATATATATATATATATATATATATATATATATAACCCCTTCCATGGTTTCTGCTATCATCTCTAACCTAGATCCCCACAAAGCATGTGGGTCCGATGCTATCCCTGTAATAGTCATTAAGAAGTGTGCTCCTGAACTAGCTCCTGTTCTCTCTAAACGGTATAATAAATTCCTTACTACCGCCTGCTTTCTTGTCTGCTGGTGGTCATCGTCTGTTGTTCCAGTTTTGCCTCTTTTTCGGAAGCTTCTTGAGGCCTTAATCAATGCTGAATTAGTTCATCATCTCTCATCGGCTTTCTTTTATCCTAATATACAGACGATACTTTCGGAAAGAGTCTATCAGGCTCTAGATAAAAATGATGAAGCCCGGGTTCTAGCAGTGGATATCTGGAAAGCTTGCAATAGAGTCTGGTGTTTAAGTCTTCTTCACAAGTTTAAGAGTTACGGTATCACCGGGCACATTTTTGAGCTTATCCATTTGTTCCTATCAAATCGTGCGATGAAAATTATCCTAACCGGCCACACGTCTAGATCATATCTTACTAACGCAGGTGTCCCCATCGCTTCATACTTTTTCCTACGCTGTTTATATCTTTATTAACGACTTTCCAGATGATATCAGTTCTCAAATGGCATCTACGCTGACGTCACTACCATTTACTCCTGCCTCGATAGTAAGGCTGATCAGACCGACAATGTCAAAATGGCAGCGGAAGACCGTCGTTAACTGGAGCAAAATATGGCTTGTCAGTTTTAACGCCTCCAAAACTAGAAGTTTCTCCATTAATAATCTGAGAGACCCCTCTCTGTCTTCCATCTGTGTTTCTGATTCTATCCTCTAGGAAAGTGATTTGTTGCGCTATCTCGGGCTAACGTTCTGAGGAGACATGAAATAGAAAGACTATATTGAATCTATTGCTAAGTTAGCAGTTAAGAAAGCAGCTGTGTTTTCTCCCTGGAAAATATCTTACATTTCTATTGGTCTACCATTCGTCCAGGCTTGGAATATTGCTGTCATATATGGTCCGATGCCCCTGATATTTACCTGGAGCTCCTTGATAAGACCCAAAGAAGAATCCTCAATATTACTGGTCCTGATCTGGCAGCTCGGCTGCAGTCACTTTTTCATCGCCTTAAGACTGCCTCGCTGTTTTTTTTTTTTTTTAAATACCTTCATAGTAATTGTTTGGATGATCTCGCAATGGTAACTAGACAGTATTAATTTAAGCGGAATACTAGACTGGCGTCGAGATATCATCAATTTAAAGTTTTGCTGGCTAAGTGTAACTGTTCCTTTTATTAGCACTTCTCCATTGGGGAACTCCCTTCCGGCTCTATGCTTTCCAGCCAACTTTAATTTTCAAAAATTTAAATGAAATGTCAATAGCTATGTAGTGTCCTCTTGATTCTTTTCTCTTTTTCATCACTAATACTACTGTTCCTAATTCTTCCGTACCTTATAACCCCTTGCGTCTTAGTGGCTGTACTGTCTTGCTTTGGGTGATACCAATTAAAAAATTATGAGCATGTATCATGATCGCTAAAGATGCTTATAAATGGACGGTTCCTTGTTCCGCTTCAGAAAATACTCCTCTCGCCATTTCCTTGCTCAGATCAAAAAGTGATTTTTGTTGCCATATATCGATTGGAGCTACCCAGTTCTCATTTTTTTTAGCATATATATATATATATATATATATATATATATATATGTCACCTGACATGCGCTAAATTTTGACTGTCATTTTCCATTAACATGGAAGATTCTAACTTGATTCAGGAAATGAAAAGGCACGCAGTAATAATGACTTTAGCAATTCAGTGATAGTCTGCTTCATGAAAGACGCCATTGCTTAATAGATGGCATTATTTAAAAAAAAAAAGAACTCCATTTTTTCTTTTTACAATTTATGAAGTCACATCTGTTGTGTAGGAAACCTACCACCCCTCTTGAAGATGAACTTGTCTACAAACAAAGACGTTAAATAGTGGCATGTCAAAAGACAGACAGAATCTGAGAAGTTCTTGACTGAGTTAGTTATAGACTACTCAGGCGATTTCTGTACCTACTTACAAACCTGATAAACCCCTTTTTATTGTTACGTGTTATTTGGCGTTTGTCTTTATTAACCCCAAATCAACATCATAACACATCATATGAGCATTATTTGATTTGGCTTAAGTACGGGCATCAATTTACAATGAATTTAAATAGCACACTGGATACCGCTTATTAACTTTTATAAAATTTAATCATTTTTTTATACTTGTGTTCTTCTGTGCTTACGATACAATAATATGAAAAAAACTTGAAAAAGATTTTTGATTGCAGTGACTGTTGTACAACTCCACCAAAAGGTTTGCGAGCCATTATACACATGACATGTCCAAGTGTTTTTCTTTATATTTTAAATTGTTCTCATTTAGATGGTGCACCTCGTATCTCAACTAGTCTTTATTTGTTTACGCTGATTTAATAAATTAAATAAAGTGTTTTTAAAATTTAATTAAAATTGACATAAATTTTTTACGCTACAGTGAAATATGTAAACCTAGATTTTTAATTTTTAAAGATAACTTTAACTTTTTGATTATTTAAAAATTAAATGAGTATCGACGTCTTGTCACTGGACTTATTCAACCTTTATAATGTGGTAAATCTGTGAGGATTAGAATTCCTAACAAGATTCATTATTGGCGGTCACAATCTTAAGAACATTAGATATGCAAATGACAGAGTTTTGATAGCAGATAGAAAAAAAAACTACAGAAACTCCTACAGAATCCAATAAAAGAAAGCGAGAAGAAAGGGCTAAACACCAATTATAAGAATAGAAAATGTGTGGTTATCAGCACACAAAAAAGAGCCTAAGAACTGAATTACAAATTGGAGATACAAAAATTCAGCATGTACAGGGTAACCCCCCAAAAAACGGGAATTTTTGAAGTGCGTATTGCCAGACACGAGCAAGTGGCAACACTGCGAGACATTGACCTTGAGCAAGTAAACATTTCGCCATTTAGAAGTCAAGATGAAATTTACAGTATCCCATCTGAGATGTTGCAGCAGTCAATGAGGAATCTCAACAGCAGATTTCAAGAATGCATTCGTACAGGAGGATGCCATCTACAGGACGTAATTTTTAAAAAATGAAAATTCCATCATAGTTTCTTAACTGGCATGTTTTAAGGTTTCAATTACTATGAATATTTTTCTTCCATCACTCTTGGTTTTATTGGTTTGTTAAAAAATTCCCGATTTTTGGGGTCACCCTGTACAACAATTATGTCTAGGAAGTGTTTTAAGTGAGGACGGAAAGTATGGCACTAAAATCCAAAGGTGCATTAGGATAGCAAAAGTTGCTTTCCAAAAGCTAAGCAAAGTAATAAGAAACAAAAGGTCTCTTTAGAAACAAAGTGATCAGTGATAAACAAGTAATATTGGGCCTCCTATATGGCATTGAATGATAGACAATCTCATCACTGATAAAGAAAAGACATGAGGTAACAGAAATGTGGTTCTACAGAAGGATTCTGAGAATACTACGTACTGAACACGTGAGTTTTAGAGAAAATGGAAACAAAAAGGACACTTATATCTAATATCAGGAGAGATTGATGGCAAGAGTGACAGAGGAAAACAACGCATGACCTACATAGCAAACTTGAGTAAATGGATGATGAACAAGGTTTAAGTTAGATATCAAAAAGACAAAATTTATTAAGATCTACAAAAACAGGAAATTGTGGAGAGCCATGACCACCGTCATCCTTCAGGGACAAGCGATATAGATGAAGATCGATGATCTTACCTCAGAAATATTAATTTTTACCAATTTAAGACTTAATGAATTTAAACCCTTATCTTTGGTAAAAAATATTCCGCTGTAGCAAATTCACATATATACTTATAAAATCCTCAAAATGAAAAGCAAATGTATTCATAATTTCAAACAAAGCGTATCTATTTGACTTTATTAATCTCCCCGCACTGGTTAATATTTGCCTAGCAATTTACAATCAGTAAAGATAAAAAAAAAAAAGATTAAAAATTAGAACAAACGAGATTACCAATCAAACGCTGAATGTACAAAGTGTCTTTTTATCTCATATTATAGTCGTTATTTTTTCTCTTCTGATAAGGCCTCGCGCCTGCTGTCCAAGTTATATGCGTACGATCAACAAGTGATTTCTCTGGCCCACATGTAGAGTGCCCAGCTTCACACTCATAAACTTCTAACAGTCGTTGGAGTCTGATTGCATTAACAACTGGAAGCTCAACTAACTCATGATAAATTATGCTTTCGCATCGGCTGGCTGCAGTTTAGACTAAACTCAAGTGTTTACAAACACTAAAGAATGAAATGACCGCTGTTTACCTCGACTGTAGGTCTTAAATAACACAGTGTTTTATTATCACCATTTACGCCGCTCGCTTCTCCAACATATGCCACTCAATTGAACGGTGAGTGTTTTGATATGAAAAAAATGCACGAGTTCGGGTAGCGATTTGCTCTCCAAACTAAGAGCACATAAACATTATTCCGAGTCTCAGGTGATAAGACCGTAAGGTAAAGGATAAGGGAGAGAGTGTCTACTATTTCCTTCCAGATGGACAGGTGATCCGATGTCCAGAATAAAGTTTTATTTCCGTATTTGCCAACATAAAAGACACATGGCCATTTTAGACCGACCATTATTTCAGAAGGGCCTATATCAGTAAAGGGAGCCTACGGGTATTGCAATGATTAATGGCGCGGAAAATGAAATCAAAAGCCAAAATCAAATTCCGGTTTAATATGCTGGATTCACTTTCGCATTTATACCTGTAGCTATAGGTTCAATAGTAGAGAAAACTGAGACTTATAGCCCTGCATGGCAGCCAGTCAAGAAGAAGGATTCTCTGAATTCAAAGCTGGAGTGATAACAATAGAAATCTCTTCCATTGTTTTGCCTAAGTAAAGATGAAAATTCACAGTTAATAAAGAAACAAAGACTTTGTAGTGTTATGATTGCCAGCATGACATTTTTTTTAAAGTTTTTACTGTATTTAAGTTTGTAATGTTTAAGTAATCAGCGTTACAAAACACTACAGCAGTTTAGCTATAGTAGAAAATATTGTTTCTGGCGTATTTCATATAGAGAAAAACGTTAAAATTACCTTCCTTTATGCCGTCAGACGATGGCCTAGAGGTAAGATATCTGACTGATGTCGAATCAGTCAGGTTTCGGCTTGAAGTAACCGGACGTCTATCACATTGAGGAGCTGTGATACAGCGAAACAGTCTATCTGAGGGTAGTCATATATAGCACTCCGTTCAATTATCAGGGATATATATATATATATATATATATATATATATATATATATATATATATATATATATATTTTACGATAAACGTGCAATCAATTTACAAATACATGAATTATTCACACAACATGTTGTTCTTGTTTTTTCTCTTAGTAATTAGAGGACAACGAAAATATATGTATTGTTGTATCCGAAATGCTATTGAAAATGAGTTATTGTTTTTTGGAGCGCGCAGAAGCAAACTAAGAGAAAAAACAAGAACAACATCTATTCTATACCTGAAGATGTCTGTAGGAACAGATGAAAGCTTGTAGTAAAAATAAGAACTAATACGGCAGAAATTTATATAAACAAGGATCATTTCATTCATAACGGATACGGAGGTTTTTGTATATTATTTGAATTGTTTGCGATGATGGATGTCTCGCCATTTAAATCATTAACCTTTGCATTAGTTTTTGTGTGAATAATTCATGTATATATATATATATATATATATATATATATATATATATATATATATATATATATATATTTTTTTATTTTAAGTGGATACCCATATTTGAGTACAGGCTCCGTTTATTTATTAATATATTCATGTATTATCATCTATCTGAATATTCGAGAAATCCTTTTAGAATAATATGCGCTCCCCGATAGAATTCGAGCGTGCGTTCCCTAGGAGAGACAGTCATTAGATTTGACATACCTTGTCCTCTAGGTTACAGTGAATCAGATGGTCAAGTAAAGTTCGAATAGTGGTTTTAGACACAGATTTTCCCCGATTCTCGAAATATACTTCTCCGCACAGTTTCGTATCCTAACACATACAAAACAGTTTTAGAAATGGATTTTTCATTTAGCAGTCAGAGATATTTTCTCGAATATTCAGGCCGGTGGATGATAATAAATAAGTAATATTTTTTTTTTTATAAATTAAGAGAAAATGATTAAATCAAAATCTATTATTATTTGAAAGAAATAAGTACGTAAATAATTCATCAAATTAAAACAAAATAATTATTACATTGATATAAAAAAAATAGCTTTTAAATACATATATATATATATATATATATATATATATATATATATATATATATATATATATATATATATATATATATATAGATATACTTTCGTGCAGAATTGGTTTCGGCATTTACAAGTGGACGTAAAAAGTGAGATTAATTTCACAAAAATTTTCCCATTGAATTTTTATATTTTATATTTAAAAACAACATAATCGGATATTAGGATTTTGTTTGTTTTTTTCGGTATATTTTTCATATATATATATATATATATATATATATATATATATATATGAGAATAACAAATAATAAATCATTAATAACACATCTTTTATTGGACATTAATTTATGTCACTTAGCATCCTCCGTAGTTTACCTTTAATTTCAGTTTGCATTTAGAATACGTTTGAGCACCCTTAAATTTAAAACTCTTGAAAACATTACGATATTTTTTACTTACGTTTATAAATACATTTTGCTAAATAAAATCCTTGCATTTCCTTGATAAAGCCATAAGACGAATCGCGTTGGTAAAGAAAAGCTCCCCTTTTGACTTTATTTATATTGTTCTTGTGCAGATATGATATGTCCCTGAAAGGGATATATTTGAACGAAGTAGCTAAGTGGTTTTGGCTACTATAACCAAGTAGAATACGGTAGCAGTAATCGACTGGTACGCGTCGTAGACGCAGGTAAGAAGTGTAGATCAATGGCGTAGTCCAATGGGCGTCGTTATAGACTTAGCTCTCAGACTAAGGCTCTTCTCTTCTGAGTCTCCTACACGTCCGTCGGTATCTATGACGGACACCAGCCAATCACACTCCAGTGAGGGGGGACATAGGTGTACGCATATTCCATTATATCAAGATATAATTCATTTATATCCGAATTTTTACGCACACACATCTGATATCTGCAAATCCATCTCATTTTCCTCCATTTTCACATTTAACGTAAAAACATTTTAAATTCGTAACCGGCACTCGATCTCGTATAGAAAGACGCGTTAAAATATACAAAGTACCTTGTTCAAACGCCACCTGTTGTTTTTTTAAGTGAACTTTTGATCCAACCCAACATATGACTTAATTTGATTTTTGTTTGTTTGTTTAGTGGCACATCAACTTATTTTGGGTCAATAATGCCGAATTTAATTTTCTTGGCAGCATTAATAAACTTTACGAAAATGTATTCCTGATAATTTTTTTTAAAAAATGTATTGTTTGTTATATATATATATATATATATATATATATATAGAGAGAGAGAGAGAGAGAGAGACTTTGAAATGTACATATTGGGACTAGTTAGGATTTCATAGAGAATTTTGAGGTATTATGGTGGACGCAGTAAAAGGTAGGAGTGAATGTGTTGTTTTGGTGATAGGAAAATTGTTGGTATGTTTGGGTCCGTGTCTGGGTCTAGCTAAGTTTAGAATTAAGGCAGAAGAAGACCGTTCTTCCTCAACCCCAATTGTACGAATAAATAACTATATATATATATATATATATATATATATATATATATATATATATATATATATATAGGCGACAGACTGTTTCCTGCTAGACTCAATCATCAGCCAGCATATATATTCAAAAATGTATTGTTGATAA
This sequence comes from Acanthosepion pharaonis, assembly GCA_903632075.3. Lineage (NCBI taxonomy): Eukaryota > Metazoa > Mollusca > Cephalopoda > Sepiida > Sepiidae > Acanthosepion > Acanthosepion pharaonis. Next base: position 2,258,834 of record CAHIKZ030001768.1, on the reverse strand, counting down.
TTTTTTTAAAACTATATTGCTGGTAATTTTACTATAAAAATCTGTTTGTATATTTTAATAGTGTTTTGACCCCAGTTTGAGGGTTAACTATTTGCCCATAGCTGGGACCCTAACAAATGCTACCACCACACGTCAGGGTGGATCTGGGAATAACAGCATTTAAGAGGTGTTTTCGCGCTCCTCAAACCTTTCCGATCAGAGATCTTGCTGCCGGATATATTTTATCGTCATACCCAGGACTATATTTAGTCGTCCCCCCACGAGGGCGTCATGCGGCACAAGGCCTTTTTAACGTGGGAATTTCCGAGCCATTACGCTCGGCCAAAAAATAGCCCATTTGAAACCGTATAAACGGGTTCAGGGCCGGTTTTACCTCCCCGAAGGAGACTTCGCCCTTCGGCGTAGCCTCCTTCGGGTTCCTCCCGCCCGAAAGCAGAGAGTTAAACCGAACCGTTCGCTCAGAAAGTGAGCGACGGACTCTCGTCATACCCAGGACGCTTAACAGTTTGATGAAACCAAAAATAATACCTTGGGGCATGCAAGTAGAGTCCACTTCGAAACACCTTCAGTTCGTGAAATTCAGTCTGCTTAGACGCTCTACGATTGGCTGTCTTCACAAGCAGTTAGATGTGATTTTTAGAATAACTTTTTCTTCTTTCTTTTTCAATAATTTTGGCATTCAATTATCCAGAAACTTGAATGATCCGAATATATTTTTCAACTCCTGTCTCAGTGTGTCCGGATAATCAAGGAAGTATTGTAGATGTATATAATATTATAGCATTTGATATGCTACTGGATTCTCCTTATTTGCATTCAGTAGTAGAATTTCTCAATGATTTGGCCTATTTATCCGACATAAACTGACAGAAAAATCGGTAAAGTCTGTCGCTTAAGAGGTTTTACGATCGTCGTCTTCTTAATACATCAAAGACACATTTCTAAAAACCAAAAAAATAAAAACGGTTGATAATTTACAAATGTTATCAAATATATGAACAGTGACTAAAGGTAGACGATGTTTTGTTGTTATTAACCGCAAGATTTGTTGTCATTAACAGCATTTACGTTCACCACTGATAGGTGAAGCAATTTATTGTTATATGCGTAAAAATTAAGATAAGTGTAACCGTTCATCGTGCAAAATGAGTAGGATTCGGAACATTTCAGAAACATTTTGACATACCCAAAATAAAACCGGAGAAAACTAGACATTTTATATACTTCTACATACAACATAAAAAAATGTTTGTACTGTACAATGTGAAATGGTGTATAACGCATTCAACTATATTTTTTACACTAACATGTGGAGGCCAAGAATAGAATAATATGCATTTCCTAATACTAAATAGCATAAAGCAGGTAGTTATGTCATAGTGGTGTGCAGATGACAAAATTAAAATTTGGCAGGTATTTATCAACCATTCGCCCTTGCATGGTCTGGGGCACCTCTTTACGACGGAGTTCTTGACAAGATCCAGAGACGGATATGTAATATAATTGGCCCTGATCTGGCGCCTCGTCTACAGTCACTCTCTCACAGACGCGCCGTCGCCTCTCTCTGTCTTTTCTACAAATACTTTCATGGTAATTGCTCCGCTGAGCTGCTTTCACTGGTTCCCAGACTCCATGAATTCAAGCGCCCTACGAGGCTGGCATCCCGCTCCCACCCTTACACTGTAGAAACTTTTAAATGTAGCTGTCTCTTCTACTCCAATAGCTTCATACCTCGCACCTCTCGCCCGTGGAACACCCTTCCCAATTACTGTTTCCCTGAGAGCTATAATCTCCAACTATTCAAATGTAATGTAAATCGACACCTCCATTTACCTTGATCTACCCACTATCCTTCTCCTCATCCTTTCTTCTATCACTCCTATCTGCTCTCGCTCCAAATTTTCTGCAACCCCCTGCATCCTAGTGGCTTCACGCCTTGCTCGGGGCGTAAAAATTCTAAACGGGTGATGTACCTAATTATCATCTTTTTGCGCTTAAGAGATAAAAATAAGTAACAATATTTGGGAGTGGACGTATTAATTTCATACTGGTCATCAGATATGAATCAAGTTGTCCTGGATAATGTTCATTAAAAATCGCCAGATATCTTTGCGCAGTGTGAAATTTTCAACCAACTTGAATTCTTCCATTGCTATCAAATGTATTCTTGATTACAGGATATCTTCTCTTTTGCCGAAAAGATTCCAGCATTCACATGCATGGCCTTGGTCTTTACATCCGGGATAATCTTCTGATGGACGAGGAATTGTCTCCCGATATCGCTGACTAGTCTTTCATGTTCTTCCGTCTCTCACTACCTCTCTCAGCTGTCTCTTTTCTCTTTATCGTTCCCCCTCTTCCCAAGACAAGCAGTATATTAGACGCAATATCTAACAGTATAGAAAAGGTACTTTCTCTTCATCCATCTGCGAACATTTTTGCCTTCAGTGACTTTAATGCTCATCGCGAAATGTAGCTGAAACATTCTATAGGTAATGTTGTTGCCAGTTTACAGACATTAATTTTTTCCATTACCCAATCCCTTACTCAAATCGTTGTCTCCCCTACTCGTTTCCCTAGCCAAAACTGAGCAGAATCCTTCTCTATTGAATCTATTTCTTACCTCCGCTCTCAGCTATTGCCAAGCTTCACAGTACTGCCATCTTGGTAACTGGGACCACTCTGTGTTAGCTATGGATATCTCATTCCAAGCGTCCATTAAACAAGAATCCCCTATTTATAAGACCTCTTTCCGATATCAGATTGCTGACTGGGACTCATTACTTGGACTGATATCTTCAAACTCCCAATTGAAAATTGCGCAACTGAGATTTCTTCTTAAATCAAAGCGGGCATGGACGCTTTTATTCCTTTTCGAAAATATCCAGTGAAACCGAAATCATTTCCATGGTTCACACCAGCATGTTCAGTCTTAATAGCACATAGGAACTACTATTTCGCGTTATAATTTTTTTTTAAGTTTTCGACGGCACAGTAGAGTATGGTCAGTTGGACACCACCTGTGAGAAAAAGAGCACCATGACCGAATTCATTCCGTCAAAAATTTGGAAACGGTATACTGTACTGCTTGGCATTCGCACCAGAAACTCCAATACGAATATTTATGAGTGTTTGGGTGTCAATCTGAGAACAGCACAGAGGATTTGGAAAGAGTTGGATGAGTCTAATGGTGATTACAAAGGTAAAGCAGCTAAGAAAACTCATTCTGATCTTTCTGATAAGAAATACACTCCTGAATTTGTTGGTGAGTGCCTCAGACTTAACACGATCCATGAAGAGGTAGTGCTTCCCTGGTTAAAGAAATTAGCTGCTAGAAGTCCCTATGTCGGGCAACAGGACTCTGCACCATGTCACACAAGAAAAAGGACCCAGTCATGGCTGTCAAACAATTTCTGCGACCACATCATCTCTTACATTTGGCCACCTAACTTCCCAGACTGAAACCCCTTGATTATTATGTGGGAGGCTCAGTTGAACGTGAGACCAACAAAACTCCTTATTACACCAAAGATGAACTGAAGGCAAGACAATGACAACATTCACCAACTTAAACAAGGAGACCGTGTAGAAGAGTTGCAGGAGATTCCGAAGTCGTCTGGATACCGTGGTTGAGGTCAATGGCGTTTTTAGTTAATAAACCTACTCTTCAGTATTTCAAGAAATTTTTGTGTAATTTTGGTAAATATATCTGTCAAAATTAAATGTCAAAGTTATTTTCATTTTTGCCTAACTTAGGCGAAAATTTATCCATCGCACCCAGTATATACGAGGGTCGACTGAAAATTTCACAGCCTGACCAAGATATAAATGTAAGTTGACACAGAAGTTGTTAGACTAAGAGACATGCAAGTGGACCAGAATACAAGAGCTGGTCGTTCAGTGTCTACTTATGTTTATATTCTGGTCAGGCTATGAACTTTTCAGCCGACCTTCGTACACGTAATTTTTAGGGAATTCATAGAATAATATTTAAAATTCGACATTATTATCTAATACTATAAAATTTATTATTAATGGGTAAACGTTTTTTGAGTAAACATCCCTGGTTTTAAAAAAGTATAATTGAATGACCCCTGGACTTGGCATTCGAGAATCTTAATCAAAAGCATATGCCTTTTAGCAGGGTTCGAACAACTGTACGGCTTTTGTTGTGTGAAAATTGACATCAGGCCCGTTGTGCATATTTTCTTCATTAAGACACTCGTATGCCCAGACAGCTTGTCATTGAATTATAGTGTTTAAGAAACAGGGATATCTACTTAAAATACATGTATCCACTATCTCTCTCTCTCTCTATATATATATATATATATATATATCTATATATATATATATATATATATATATATATATATATATATATATATATATATATATATATATATATATATATATATATATATATATATATATATATATATATATATATATATATATGGGGGGCATATATGTATGCATCTGCGCATGCATGTGTGTAGTTATATGTATATATGTATGTGCTTATATGCATATCTATCTGTTTGTGCATATGTATGTATGTGTGTATGCACATGTGAATTCAATGTGTAGAGATATATTTTACTTTTCACGTTCTTACACACACACGTATATATATATATATATATATATATATATATATATATATATATATGATTATAATTTTTTTCGATTAGATCATGATGAGAACATAAATTTGAATTATTTTCAACGTATTTCATTGGCTGTAACTTTATATTCCTTCTACCAACTCCGCTCGTTGGGTTGACACCGTTTTGTTTTTCTTCTCCCTCACTTCCTCTTATCTCTTCAAGGATTTTTATAGGTCAAATTTTTTATTCATTTTCACTTATAATTTTCAATAAGTTGTCCGGATAATTTAAACCATTTTATAACTCCAGTCTGATGAAGCATTTATCTGTCTGAAATAAATTATTACCGAACTCTTTAATGATATATTGAGTTTTTCTTTGGTGTACGAAAATGAAGTTAACAGATACAGGCTTTAAAGAGTCCCGAGAAGAGATGTGCATTTCATAAAAGGCTAATGGTGCCTTGCTTTACTGTAGGAATCTCTTGTGGTTGACCATTCCTAGCTGAAATATCTTTTTTTCCCAGGAATGCCGCTTTGTCTGCTCTAGAGTGTTACCTTTTCTTTCATAAGATGTTCTATTGCTCAGGCCGGCTGATATCAATTTTAACTACTGCGAAACAAGACAAAAATACCTACGAAAACACGTGTATCCATTAAATATAGTTTATATAGTAAATAATATCAGATTATGTTAAAAAATTCATTAATTTCTGGAAAAAAAAACGCCTTTTCTTACTTTTCGGATAAGGAAAAAGTAGATATGATCCACGAAAGTGCTTAATGAGAGATATTCTTTTCTTCATAACGATATTTCATCCTTGCTTGCTGTTAAATCCTTCTTGACGGAGACAGTCTAAAAGCATACCAGTCTCTATAAAACTTTACACTACATAAGGGGAATCAATTTTCTTTATTAAACACTCTTGTAAAACTTAGGCCGGAAGACGAAAATATACTGTTTTAAAAACAGGAACGTCGAGTCAAAAACATACATCCACGAAGTACACATCGTGTATAGCAATAAGAAAAAAAATAGCGGACATTGGATTAATATCCATTAATTCCATATAAATTATACGCATACATATATACATATGAATAAAGATGGAAGGAAAACTTATTTTAGCCATCGCTTTTCATTCTCTTATGGACTTTATCAAGGTAAATTTATAATGCTATTTTGCAAGAAATATTTATAAACAGAAATAAAAATTTTGTTGGTTTTACAGAATTTTTAAATTTAAGGATGCACATAAATATATTTTAGGCTAACTGAAAGTCGAGTTAAACTATGGAGGATGCTAAGTGATGTAATTTAATGTCTAATAAATGAAAGTGAGTTTTTGTTGTGTTAATGTTTTTATGTAGTAATTATTTATGTTAGTTTAGTTTCAGAAATTAATTTATGTATTTATATTTTTTCAATAATAGAAGGTTTAGAGTTTAACCGTTTTTTTTTCTTTTACTTTTTTAAATTCTTATAGTCATGTTTGTTGGTTTGGGGAAGGTGTATATCTTTATAGGAAAGGAGTTATTTGAAAAATTCAGAGCGCATATTTATATTTTGGTCAGTTTTGACAACGACATTCTCAATAATTTTCAGTCTAAATAAGTTGCGTTCTCTTTTAATAAATGCGACACTCTTCAAACTGAAACTATCTATAGTAAGAGAGAGAGAGAGAGAGGGAGAGCGAGCGAGTAGAATAGAGAGAGAGAGAGAAAAGCGTTGTATAAAGTTATTGACTAGTTTCAATATAGTATAGTACTAAGCCACTGGAGACTGATTTCCAGACATTATCGAACTCAGTCCAATGCAATTTTTCTACATGACCAGTTTTGTAAGCACAATTTCACTGCGTTAGCTTTATTTGCTGTCTTTCTTCATTTGTCTCACTTTGTGTGTATATGTGTGCATATGCATGCATATATGCAAAAAAGATTGCATTAATATACTTTTATTTCCCTCCTGAATGTATGTTGAAATATTTTTTAAAAATTAAGCGGGAAACAGGTGCTTAAATTTGACTGATAAAGGACCCTAAAGTAACGGAACACACTGTCTAACCTTGCACCGGCTAACAAAGAAATCGTGTATAACCGTTTCCGACTGTCCACAGTACACGTATGCCTGACTCTCAAAAAGTGTGGGTATCACACTTCAAATTATCGTCGGCGCTCTGATCTCGAAATTGCATCTGCCTGTCTGCGTATAACTGATAAATTGTGATTATTGAGTCCGCAACGGAAATCCACGCGATTCAGTTATGTTAAAATAGCTGAAGTGTTTACAGAGCAAGCACTACACCTGTTACACAGTCTGTCCACCATGAAACGACTCACCCAGGCTTGCAACACTTTTACTTCGTTACCGAGCAACGATGGCATTTTACGCAACACAACTCGATATGAACGCTTAATTAAATAAATTAACAAAGACAAAATTAAATAACATCAGCAAAAAAAAAAGAAGAAAATGTTCTCTGTATATGTGATATTGCTGAGAGATGGTATCTGCACGTCGGCAAGATTACAGCGCCATGTTGTCGTCCATATGTTAGGAGAAAGCAGACGACATCGCTGAAACCGTTAAATGGCTTGATTTCTGTTAAAAATATTGCAATTAGTTACTTCTATGGGCAACGAGGGGTACAAACACCAATAAGAAGGGAAAGGGAAAATATGGAACAGAATGAAAAAGCTAAAAAATATAGAAATAAATATTTTAACAAAATGGGTTTGGATTATCCTAGCGATCCCATGAGATTCAGCGGCCGTCCATTATTAAGCAGCTATATTGACTGCTAAGGCGAAAAAGGGTGAAGAACACCAAAAGAAACACGCATAAAAATCAACTTGGATAAACAGCGTATACGCACACACATATTTGCATACACGCACACGCCTGTGTAAAGCTAAAAAATAGCGAGTTAAATCGAAGAGATAAAACAATAAAAACTCGAAAGAAAAAATGGTTGGTTATGGTTGCCAGGGTGAGAACAGTGATAAAATTCCATCTGTCACAGTAGCACGCTGGGGAAAGTCAAGCAATGTCGTCTTTCAAGGGCAAAGTAAGCAGACGGGTTGACTAAAAGAAACGCTGATGCTGTTAGCACTTGCATTAGAAAAGGAAGGAAAGAGCAGCAGGTAGGTCTTTGGGGCCAAGAACAAACAATTGCGATCGTTGACGGTCGGCAAATGTCGTGGTAGGGAAGGTGACGGGAAAAAATTGAAGTCACTAGGTTAAATTGAAATTGTCGGAGGAAAGAGTCGGTGTAATGAAGCGGAAAGAAAAAAAGAAAAGAAAACTGAGAAGGAAGTCAACTGGTCGACGGGTGGCAGAAGTCAAGCATTGACGAGAAAAAAAAAAGAATGAAGTGAACAAATATTCTTTGCTCGTTCGTAAATGGCTTTAAAGTTAACGAGGAAAGAAACACTTGATCATATAACTTCCACGGTCATTTTTACACTAAGTCCTCCTTTATTTTTATAATAAATTACACTAAACGAAAAAGATGGTTGTATCTTAAGATAAGCTTAATGCTTAACTCGAAGGAAATAATAACCACCACCTCAGTGTTTTAATAAAAAGCAGAGTTAAACTATAAATTATACTCGTATCTACTTGCTGCATTTTAACGGCCATCTTTCCTCGTTGATTAATATGAAGATCACATTAATTTTTTCCTACACTAACATAGATACGCATAACTACTTGAAAACAATAACTATTGTAATAAAACAATAAATAAAACAAGACATCGTTTAATAAATAACATAACGAGGAAAACAAAGCATAATGCTAGAAAACTAATTACGTCAAGAATACATGTAAGATTAAAATGAACACAAACACTCCATTGTCTCTTCTGGTCTCACCTGTCATCGCGTAAGTACCTAGATGTGCAAGTGCTTACCGGGTACTGTAAGCTTGGATGTGCTTGTGGTGTAATGAATAATGGCTCGGAATTGTTCCAATTCCAGTTGGATGCGTTATATTGACTTACGCGCAAATACCTTCGCAAAAAGTATAACTCTAATTCCTTTCCCTTCAGCTATGGGTTAATTAGTAAGAATTGTATCACTAAAACGATTTTTTTAAAAAAATACCTAAAAATATTTAGATTTCGGTATTAAATAGTCCATAGATTCTGTTGTGCTGCCGAACAAACGCCAAAAACCAACCTGTTTTCTCGAACCATACAGTCAGTCATCATAACATCAT